>BMAO01031040.1:0-170864 GCA_019973975.1 Trichonephila clavata
AGTTCAGTTCAGTACACAGTTACAGTTATCATGACATCCTCCCCTTTAAGTTATTAATCACATATCATAGTCATTCAAATAAGATGGTGGTTTACAAACACGGTTACTTCTTCTTTGGACATTACAATCTGACTCGTTACCGTTCTGTATATTTTGAGGATTTACAATTACTTCTGAATCAGAATTGAAAGTACTTATATGTCATTGGGATCTGTTTCTATATTAAAGGGCGTGTTTGATGTTTTTATATGTTTTCTATTACGTCTTAAAATATTTCCAGACTGATTTTTAACAAAATATGACCTAGGATGTAATTTATGCTTTGAAACTATTTTAGCCGGTTCCCAAGTTTTGTTTTTAAAATTTAGTATTCTGACATTATCTTCTGGCTCAAGTTCAGGTAATGGATGAGCAGTTTTATCATAATGTATCTTTTGAACGTTTTGCCTTTTTATTAACTTTTCTCGAATGTTATTAAATAATTCAGCATTTAACAATTTATTCGAGATTGGTAATTTTGTTTTTAATCTACGATTAAGCATCATTTGAGCTGGAGATAGGTCAAGACCTGATATTGAGGTGTTTTTATACTCCATTAAACCTACTAAATAATCTTGTCTATCTTCCCTTGCCTTTTTCATACTGCTTTTAGAAATTTCTACTGCTTTTTCAACCATTCCATTACTTGGGGAGTAATGAGGACTAATGAATGCATAATTAAAATCCCAATCATTTGCAAACTTTTTATAAATATAACTATTAAATGGTATATTATCTGATACAATATTTGGAACACCAAATCTACAGAAAATTGTTTTAAGTTTAATTATTACCTCATGTGCACTCTTATTTACAAGTTCAGCAATTTCAATCCATTTTGAATAATAGTCTATTACAACTATATAACTTGTATTACCCAAATCCATTATATCTACTCCTATCTTTTCAAAGGGTCTATAGGGAACTGTATGAGGTTTTAATGGCTCTTTACTATTAGCTTTTTAAAATTTTTCACATATTACACATTGTGATACTAATGTTTCTACGTCAGATTTCATCCCTGGTCAATACATTATTTCTCTAGCTCTTTTCTTACATTTCTCTATCCCAAAGTGAGCCTCATGAATTAGTTGTAGCATATCTTTTATCAAACTATAAGGTACAATTAGTTTTTCATTGCTAAATAACAACCCTTCTTGAATATAGATGTTACACTGCTGGCCACCGTAAATGCAACACCAAGAAAGACAACAGATAGCACAACAAAATTTATTTTGTAGATAACATGTTGACCAAGTATCAAATGATTAAATTTATAGACTTCTGTGAAGTGTGGTTCCTGCTAGAATTAGTAGCTAGAGTAGCCGCCATTGTTGGAGATCACCGCTGCCACATGCCTCGGCATTGATTCGAAGAGACTTTGGATGTGTTTTGGGGGTACAGCAGACAAAGCAGCTTCCAGACGTTGCCAAAGTTGATCTGGTGTGGCAGCTGGGGGTATAATATGAGTCAATCGTTGAGCAACCATGGTCCACATGTTTTCTATCGGCGAAAGATCCGTTGAGAGAGCCGGCCAGGGAAGCAATTCAATCTGGTGATTGACAAAGAACCTTTGGACAATGCGTGCCATGTGTGGTCGCGCATTATCCTGTTGAAATATGGCTGTGGCCAAGCCCTGAAGGTAAAGAAGGACAACTGGCTCCAACACCTCAGAGTGTAGCGCTGGCTGTTTAAAGTACTGGCAATGCGTACTAGAGGTAGACATGTTCCTTTAATAGAGTAGAGATCCGCTAAGAACGGATTTTGCGAAATTTGAAACGCAACGGGCGTTACAGTGGTTAAGGGGCGTTATAAATAATTGTTTCCATTTTTAAACTACTTAACGTACAATCTTGAAATTGGGTAAGCAGATTCCTTTCATAGAGTAGAGATCCGCTACAATATGAGTTTGGTGAAAATTGATCCCTAAGGGGCGTTGTGGGGGCTTAGGGGGCGTTATAGATAATTATTTCCATTTTTAAACTATTAGACGCACAGTCTTTATATTTGATAAATATATTCCTTTCATAGAGTAGAGATCAGCTACAAGATGGATTTTGAGAAAATAGCCCCCCTAGCTGCGTTGCGGGGGATTAAGGGGCGTAATAGATAAATATTTTCGTTTTCAAACTACTTGACCTACCTGCTTGAAAATTGGTAGGCATGTTTCTTTCATGGAGTAAATATCCTTACAAAATGGGTTTTGAGGGAAATTGACCCCCAAGGGGTGTTGCGGGGGGATTAAGGGGAGATATAAATAAATATTCCAATTTTTAAACAATCAGACGCACAGTCTTAAAATTTGGTAAGCAGATTCATTTCAAAGGATAGAGATACGCCACAAAATGGGTTTCGTGAAAATAGACCCCTAAGTGACGTTGAGGAAGCTTAAGGGGCGTTATAGATAATTATTTCCATTTTTAAACTACTGGATGTACAGTCTAGAAATATGATAATCAGAATCCTTTAATGGATTAAAGATCCCCTATGTACTGTGTTTTGTGAAAATCGACCCCTAGGTGGCGTTGCGGGGGCTCAAGGGGCGTTATAGTTAAAATTTTCCATTTTTAATTTATTAGACGCACAGTCTTCAAATTTGGTAAGCAGATTCCTTTCATAGAGTACAGTTTCCCTCTAAAATGAGTTTTGTGAAAACAGACCCCAAGTTGCGTTCCGGGGGGGGGGGACTCAAGGGGCGTTATAGATAAATATTTTAGTTTTTAAACTATTAGATCTACATGCTTGAAAATTGGTAGGCATGTTGCTTTCATGGAGTAAATATCCGCTACAAAATGGGTTTGGGGAAAATTGATACACAAGGGGTGTAGCGGGGGAAGGGTTAAGGGGAGAAGTAAATTCCGATTTTTAAACTATTAGACGTACAGTCTTGAAATTTGGTAAGCAGATTCCTCTCAATAGGGTAGATAAACGCTACAAAAAGGTTTCGTGAAAATTGGCCCCCAAGTGGCGTTGCTGGGCTTAAGGGGCGTTATAGATAATTACTTCCATTTTTAAACTACTGGAAGTACAGTCTTCAAATTTGGTAAGCAGATTCTTTTCATTGAGAACAGAACCGCTACGAAATGGGTTTCGCGAAAATTAACCCCCAAGTTTCCTTTCGCGTGATTAAGGGACGTAATAGATAAATATTTCCATTTTAAACTATTAGATCTACCTGCTTGAAAATTGGTTGCCATGTTCCTTTTATGGAATAGAGTTCCTCTAACAAAGAGTAAAACAAAAATCGACCCCCAAGGAGGGTTGAGAGGGGCCAAGGTGAGTTATAGAAAAAAAATCCTGTTTCAGAATTGTTAGACCTGCGTACTTGAAATTTGTTAAGCATGTTTCTTTTGTTGAATAGGATTCCAATAAGAATGTATTTTATGGAAATCAACTCCTGGGGGAGCAGAGGAATACTGGGGCGTACTGACAAGAAAAATTCCTTTTTTCGAACTACAAGGACTATAATAATGAAATTTGGTTTGCATTTTTCTTTTGTTGAATTGAAATCCGCTACGAACGGTTATTTTGGAAAACCACTCTCAACGGGGTTACGGGGGTTACAATTTCATTTTTTTCTCTGTTATATTTGGACTTGAAATTTGGCTTGCGTGTTTATTTTATGGAGTAGAGATCCACCACAAAAATTGGTTTTGCAAAAATCCACTTCGTTAAAGTGTAAACATCATTATTTACTTCAATTTCAGAGATTTTTAGAAAATACAAATTAGATAACTTTGGCTCTTTTTTTTTTATCAAGAGGCGACAGTTACAGGTATAAGTATATTTTTCAATACAATCGAATTCTTAATGCTAGGACTTAGATATCAATAACTTATAATATATATATATATATATATATATATATATATATATAAATAAACAGTATATATTTGTAAAACATCTTGAAATATCCCGCGAAGCGGGTGGGTAACGGCTAGTGTATATATAAAGTTAGAAAAGCGACTCACTCACTGACTCACTGACTAATCACGATATCTCCGAAACAATTGAACCTACAGACTTGAAATTTGGTAGACATGTTCCTTTCATAAAATAGAGATCAGCTAAGAACGGATTTTGCGAAATTCAACCACAAGAGGGGTTACAGAGGGTTAAGGGGTGTTATAAATAATTGTTTCCATTTTTACACTACTCAACGTACAGTCTTTAAATTTGATAAATAGATTCCTTTCATAGAGTAGAGATCAGTTACAAGATGGGTTTTGGAAAAGTAACCCCCCACAAGTGCCGTTGTGGGGGGTTAAGGGGGTAATAGATAAATATTTTAGTTTTTAAACTACTTGACCAACCTGCTTGAAAATTGGTAGGTATAGTTTTTTCATGGAGTTAATATCCACTGCAAAATGGGTTTTGGGAAAATTGACCACCAAAGGGGGCTTAAGGAGAGATATAAATAATTATTCCGATTTTTAAACTATGAGACGCACAGTTTTGAAATTTGGTAAGCAGGTTCCTCTCATAGTGTAGAGATACGCCACAAAATGGGTTTCGTGAAAATAGACCCCTAAGTGACGTTGAGGAGCTTAAGTGGCGTAATAGATAATTACTTTTCCATTTTTAAACTCCTGGTAGCACTGTCTTTAAATATGATAAACAGAATCCTTTTACGGAGTAAAGATTCAATATATAATGTGTTTTATGAAAATCAACCCCCCCCCCAGGTGGCGTTGCAGGGTCTCAAGGGGCGCTATAGATAATTTTTTCCATTTTTAGTTTATTAGACTCACAGTCTTCAAATTTGTTAAGCAGATTCTTTTCATAGAGTAGAGATCCGCTACAAAATGGGTTTTGTGAAAACAGACCCCCAAGTGGCGTTGCGGGGGCTTAAGGGTGGTTATAGATAATTATTCCCATTTTTAAACTATTAGACGTGCAGTCTTGAAATTTTGTAAGCATATTCCTTTCGTTTACAGAACCGCTATAAAATGGGTCTCGCGATAATTAACTCCCAAGTTTCATTTCGGGGGATTAAGGGGCGTAATAGATAAATATTTCCGTTTCTAAACTATTCGATCTACCTGCTTGAAAATTGGTAGGCATGTTCCTTTCATGGAATAGAGTTCCTCAAACAAAGAGTAAAACAAAAATCGACACCTAAGGAGGATTGCGAAGGGTGAAGGGGAGTTAAAGGAAAATAATCCTGTTTTAGAATTGTTAGGCATGTGTACTTGAAATTTGTTAAGCATGTTCCTTTTGTTGAATAGGGATCCACTAAGAATGCATTTGACGGGAATCAACTCCTGGGGGAGCAAGGGGTTACTGAGGCATGTTGGCAAAAAAATTCTTTTTTCGAACTACAAGAACTATAATAATGGAGTTTGGTTGACATTTTTCGTTTGTTGAATTGAAATCCGCTAAGAACGGTTTTTGAGAGAACGACTCTGAACGGAATTATGAGGGGGGGGGGCGGGTATTGATAGTAAAAATTTTACCCTATTACATTTAGATTTGAAATTTGGCTTTATGTTTATTTTATGAAGTAGAGATCCAACTAAAATTGGTTTTGCGGAAATCCACTTTGTTATAGGGTTACGAAAGTGTAAACATCATTCTATACTCAATTTTAGAGAATATTAGATAATACAAATTAGTTCTGTCCTTTTTTTTTATCAAGAGGCGAGAGTTACAGGTATAAGTATATATTTTCAATACAATAGAATTCTTAATGCTAGGACTTATAAATATCAATATTTTATATATATAAACAGATATATTTATAAAACATCATGAAATACCCAGCGAAGCTGGAGGGTAGCGGCTAGTATATATATATATATATATATATATATTTATGTTCTTTTGTTATTTTGTAAAATATTGATTTTTTTATGTGTGTTTGATGTAGCTTAGCAAATATGTCCATACACCAACAAAACCAACCAAATGATTAAAACATGCAAGGTCAGTTCAAAAAATATCCAACCTTTGGCCAGAAAAAATATCTTAGTTACTTTTCAGGATTAAGATCCTAATCAAATTCAAAGTAAGCCCCGTGCACCTTCACACACTTAGCCCAGCATTCCTTCTACTGCTGAAAATACTTCTAGAAGGCTTCTATTGGAATAGTGCTCAACTCCGCTGTTGTGTTCTGCATTATCTCATCTCTACTCTGAAAACATTATCCTTTCAATGACATTTTCATTTTTGGAAACAGCCAGAAGTCGCGAGAAATCAGGTTCAGCGTTGATAGTGTCCAGTAGTGGAAAAAGGGTTTTTTTTTGTTCCACCAACAGAGTGATATCCAATACCGCTCCATACCATAATACCCGGTGCAGGACCAGTGTGGTGGTGCATAACGCAGCTGTTCAGCATCCTCTCTCCACGGTGTCTCCAGACTCGAATTCAACCATCGTGGTGTTGTAGACAGATGCGTGACTCGTCAGTAAATACAACTTCATTCCATTCTGCTGCCCACATCCTTCTTTCATCGCACCATTGGTGGTGGAGACGTCTGTGGTTCTGCGTCAAGGGTTGACCAAGCAATGGACGTCTTGCGGACAGACCACTCTGCTGTAAACGGCGTCGAATGGTATGCGCAGACACTGAACGATGCGTTACAGACTCAATGTTCTGTGCTATGGTTCGTGATGTGACTGAGCGATCCGTCACTGTTATGCGCACAATTTACCTGTCCTCACGTAACGTGGTGCACTGAGGTGGATGCGATCGACCATGTTGGTCCGTCGTGCCCCCCTGCATTCAACGGTCATATTCCCGCATTACAGTTGTTTGGTTTCGTCCAACACGACTACCGATTTCCCTGATACATAATCCACAATTTCGGTAGGACACTATCCTTCCTCTGTCGAACTCTGATACTTGATCAAAGCTGATCGCTGTTTTCTACGAGACATAACTGATCGTTTTTTGAAAAAACCACAAGAAAAACACAATTGCCGAACTTGAAATCGTCGAAATCTCCATGCCTTAAATAGCGCTTTGAGGTGGTGCCACAAGCGTGCGTGATGTGTGTCTGCGCTGAAATTCTAATCATTTGCATATCTCACCTCGGCTAATGCATGTTGTAAATTTCATGTTATTTGCGTGCTTCCTTCAGGGTGTTGAATTTACGGTGGCCAGCAGTGTATTTTTAATTTTATAATATGTTTTTACACTATTGTCTACATTTTTGTAAGATTTAAGCCAGCCCTCTTTGATGTATTTAACAACTATTTGTAATTCTGGATCTAATTCAGTTTCTTTTTTAAACTGTACACGTCTCTTTTCACTCATGGGTAAAGGTTTTGAAACAGTATGCACAATATTTAGCATTTCAGGATCATCCCTTACAGTTTCACTAACAGGAAATGCTCGTGATAAAGTATCAGCGAGAAACATTTGATTACCTGATACATAATTTATTTCAAAATCATATTTTAATAATTTTAAAATAATTCTTTGCATTCTAAAAGATATTTTATGCATAGTTTCTTAACAATTGCTATTAAGGACTTATGGTCACTCTGTACAACAACTTTACGTCCATATACAAAATTATGGTATTTCTCAAATGAGAAAACAATTGCCAATAATTCTTTCTCAATCTGTGCATAATTTTTCTCACTGTTTGTTAAACTGCGTGAGATAAATGATACCGGTCGAATTTTTTGGATTAAACATGACCCTAGCCCATCTTTTGAACTATCACATTGTATTACTATTTCATCATTAACACTAAAAACTTTTAAAATTGGAGCTTTAGCTAACAATTCTTTAATGTTTACAAAGGACAATTCTTGTTCTTTTTCCCAATTAAATTCTACATTTTCATGAATGATTTCTCTTAATGGAGCAGTAACTTTAGAAACATTGGGTAAAAATTTTGAAAGAAAATTCATCATGCCCAACAATCTTCTAACTTCAGTTTTTGATTTTGGTGTTGGCATCTCAACAATTGCTTTTATGTGATCTGGATCAGGTTTTATACCTGTGATTTAGATATAATTTGACCTACATATTTTACCTCAGACACCCTATATTGTAGTTTATATCTGGACTAAACTTTATATTTAACAATTTGGCTCTTCAAGAACTCTAGACATAATTGCATCATGTGAATCCTCATCGCATCCTGCAATAATGATGTCATCAAAATAAATCTCTACTCCCTCAATATCTCCAAAAAGCTTTTGATTTTATTTCTGAAATACCTCAGGTGCAGAAACTATACCAAATGGCATTTTGTTGAATTTGTACCTTCCAAAAGTTCTTTTAAATGTACAAATTTCAGAGCTAACTTCATCTAAAGGTACATGCCAAAAACCATCTTTCAAATCTACAACTGAAAATATTTTCTTGCCCTCTAATCAACTAATGATATCATCTGTACAAGGAATTTGATAATGTTCTCTTTTAATAACTTTGTTTAGATCTCTAGGGTCTAAACATAATCTTTAATTTCCATTGGGTTTTTCTACAATGACTAAACTTTGCAGCCAATCAGTTTGCTTATTTACTTTTGACACTATTCCTTCTTTTTCTAATCTATCTTAAGTACTTTTTAATTTTGGCTGCAAAGCCAGAGGAACACGTCTTGGTGGGTGAATTACTGGTACAGTAATCTTTTAAAGTAATGTGATATGGTTCATTTGGAAATTCCCCTACCCCAGTAAATACATCTTTATATTGCTTAATTAACTCATTTTTACTTATACTACATTCAATAGCATCAATTATTTCAATAAGTTTTAATTCCTTACAACCTCTTAACCCTAATATTGGTTTGGATTTTACACTTACTACATAGAAAGGCAAAGGAACATTTTTGGGTTTATCAGTAGAGCAATTAATTATAAGGGAACCATTTGGCTTTAAATTAAAATTACCATATGTAGTTAGAGATATATTAGTTTTACTAAGTTTTGGATTAACTTTTAACATACTCAAAATATACAGTGGCAAAATATTTACTTCAGCTCCAGTATCCAGTTTAAAATTGACATCAAAACACTTATTATTTACATTTAATGAAACATTTTTATACTAAGTTGTTTCACTTACCATTTCTACATTCTTAACATTAGAGTCTGTACTATTTTTCATTGCACATTTAGTTTCATTTTCACTCACAGAATCAATATAAACCAGTTCATTTTCAGGAACGTTCATATCATGAATGTTCTTTGTGCTCTGGAAACATTTAGCAGCAAAATGGTTTTTCTTCTTGCACTTGACACAAATTTTCCAGAACGCTGGACACTCTCAAGGCTTGTGCGTTCGTCCTCACTTTTTGCAGCTGTACAGGGTTTTAGGCTTGTTCTGATTCTCCTTCACGAAATTTATTGTGGCTGTATCGTACTTCATATATCGGATTTGTTCCCGACTCGCTTCAGCTGCCCGGACGATTTCAATAGTTTTTTCAACACTGAGGTTATATTCTCGCAGGAGTCGTTCTTGTAACCCACTGTCTTTAATTCCCAGGACGATGCGGTCACGAATCAATCCATTTTCTTGCTCTGCAAACTCGCACGTGGATGCTAGAGTCTTTAGCTGAGTGACATATGTCTCAATGGTTTGGCCCTCCAGTTGGACACATGAAAAAATTTATAACGCTCATACACAACATTCTGTCGTGTTGAGCAATATTCTTCAAATTTTTGAAGAACCTCCGAAAAATTCGCTTTCGATTCTAACTTGAAGGTGTTGTATATTTCAAGTCCTTCACTGCCCAATAAGTTCAACAGGATTGCAATTTTAATTTTATCTGTTCGATCGTCTTTTTCTGTTGCAAGCAGATAATTCTCCTGTTCTTGCCTCCATTTTCGCCATTTTTCTTTCACATTTCCTAGCGAAAATTGCAGCGGAGCAGGGGGTCGGAAGGCTTCCATAACGCACGTGGATATCTTTTCAATCCGATATAATCGCTTCCACTCCTGACACCATGTTACGTTTGTTATTTTCAGAATGTTCTTCAGAACATTTTCATTCGAAGCTTATAATATCATTTATTAAGCATGAGGTGACAATGTCATCTCACAACAGCAACAACACAAGCATAATATATACCGTTACAATAGTTCAGTTCAGTTCAGTACACATTTACAGTTATCATGAAAGTTAGCGACGCTGACTGTTGTGCTGTAGGGCCTGGGTTTGAATCCCGGAGAAGACATGGGTGTTTGTAAATGTATAGTGCCTTCGCGGCAGGGGGGTACTCTAAATAGCCGTTGAGTCGCAAGTCCTCTCATGAGGTTGGTGGAAGGGGAAGAGAGGTGGAAAGCCCCTGACCACTCCCAGGGTGTCCTCCCTCAAAATTGGGGTGGAACCGAGCTAAATCGTACTGTCACCTGCATGGTGCTCAAAGCTACGGATAACGACAGGCGTACAATATAGCCCGATGCCATGATGAATTTCGTGGGCCTCGATCTGACTACGTTAGACAATTGGCATAAGTAACAACAACAACAACAGACATAACATTGGAGACAGTGCGTTGCCGTGAGCAGAACACATCTAAACATATAGACCAATATGTCTGCTTATTTTGAAGTTACTGCTAAACATCGGTCTTTATTCGGCGTTGCTTTCGGGCGTTATAACTCGGGACGATCTGTAATTAAACGTCTGCTGACATTATTGTCATCTTGGAATCTTTGTCAAAGCATAGAGATGACACTTTGGGTAATTCCAAGTTCCTCTGATACTTCCACCTGAGTACGCTAAAATCCATGCTGCCAATTATTTTACAACGTAAAAAGACATCCTCGTGCTTCCCCTGTGCCATAACTATAAGGTTATGTCACTGAGGGGCTTACAAAACGCTTTTGAACAATTTTACTTTTTTGCCACCATTCCTTATACTCCCCTTTTTTACACTCTTGTTGTTGTGACGTACTGTAGGTGTCATATGATGGCTTCCTGTAATTTTCAAATTATTATTGAAGATGAGTGTGATAATTCTTCAAGCCAAATTTTTGGTCTGGAGTTCGATTTCGAAACCATTTATTGATTGATTTTAATTAACGTCGCAGTCCAAAGCAATAAGAGGTATACTGGCGTCGGACTTCGTATTTTTGAATCATGGTCAAGTAACGAGAGCGACTCTCTGAATTTCCATACAATATCGACAGAAGAACTTAAAGCCTCGATAGATTTTATGTGCCTCATTTTTCTACACGGTCGACATCTAAGATGACACCCTGATTTTTCCCACCCAACGTGAGGACTTTGTGCCCCAACAGATTTAATATGTATTAGCATAATGGCTCTTAAATTGACAAGAATCTCATCTCTGTACAGTCGTGATTCAAAAAGTACATGATTTTTGATTTTAATCCATTTTGAATTTCAAAGTAAAAGCGTATCGATTTTTCCTTGTTAGTTCAGAGAATTTTTTTTTTAATATATAATACCGTTATTGGGAACATAATGTTTAAGATCTGGAATATCCAACATCTTGCTTTGAATTTTATTTAATTTCTTGCAACTTTAATAATTGTTATTTAACAATTTTATTATTTTTTTTATTATTATATACTACTCTGTGCAATAAAACTAAAATAGCAAAATCTCACAAAATAGTTGCATAGGATAGAAGCCCATAAGTGATCAGTGATTCGCTAAAACGGCCACACATCCCCCCCCCCAATAGACATATAATCAATCAATCAAGAAAGCAAGAGCGCCTTTTAACTTTAACGGTGGAAAATGGAAACACTTAATCACTAGGTTTTTTGTGAAGTGAAAATTTTTACGTGTGATGTACTCTATACACAATAATCGTTATATCTTGTAAAATATAAACAAAATGAGTATGGTAGAATAAGAAGAAATCATTATTTCTTTGTGTTTTTGCATAACAATTCTTATATCGTAATAAATATGTCGTGTAAAGTATATGTTGGTAACTATCCTTCCACTTTCTCCCAGAAAGACATACTATACCTTTTCCAAGATTTTGAAGGAATTGAAATGGTAGGCTTTTTTAAAAATAAACAAAAGTGCTTTTCTTTTTTGCATTGTGTTGATCAAGATCAAGTTGTAGATGTTGTTACAACAATGCATGACATAGATGTTTGTGGACGTAATTTAATAGTTCGATCATCAGATGAAACTTTGCAAAAAGCTATTGAAGAGTCTTTTGTAAAAAACGGTGTGTTGGAAACACTGCATCCTCGAAACAAATGTAATCAAAGCTCTACTAGTTCAAATTCTTTTTCTAAAACGAAATTTTCCAAAGATAATGAATCTACGACCATCGGGTACTGGTCAAATACTGATGCAAATAATTCTAAGACTCAGAATACCTATTCACAAAATAATTTCCAAACATCCACTGAACAAAATTATGATTCTGTTAGTTCTCCTGGATCTCATTACTATTCTTCTAATACTAGTGGTCCAAAGTTTCCTGAAAAACATGAGTCTGATTATTCAAGAGATTACTTTGCCGCTTCTGAAGAAAAAGGTCGTTATGATAATAATAAGAGTACAGAAATTCCACAATGCCATGGATATAATGAGGATCTTATGAAGAATATTAATCCTCAGGAAACTTTCTTAAAGTATGCAAAGCCAAAAAGCGACCCCACAGATCCACTTACAATGAGTGATAAGTTTGCTTCGTATTCTCAAAAATCTTATAACCAACAAAATGCATATAATGGCAAAGTAGGTGGAAGAAATGCACATCAAAATGTTGAATATGGGGAAGGACATCCAGTTCATAGGAGGGGAAAGAGTTACAATGAACACCCTCTCGAAATAGCAAACCCAGCTCCTGAAACAGTAATTCTCAATGGTTTGGTAATCCCCAAAGATGAATTAAGTTTTGTTTCAGTTTTAAATTTTCCTCTTGGCTTGCCTACAAGAGATTTGTATGAACTTTTTACTGATTACAACCCAGTCAAAATCTTTATTGTATGCAATAAAGCACGAATGGACAGAACTCCTACTGAGGCTATTATATGTTTTACAAATGAAAAAGATGCAACAAATGCAATTCTAAACCTTGATAATACAGTATATCGTGGAAGGGTGTTATTAGTTACTGATGCTGTTAACATGGTGTTAGTATCTGAATTGTTGAGTTTTGGAGGGAAAATTTTGACTAACAAAAGTGTAAAACGCTATACTTAAAGAATTATTTGACAAATTAATTTGGCCTCTTATTAAAAATTATAAAATAATACTGAATTTGTAAAATTCTCAAAGTTGGATTTGTTACATTGATTTTTTTTATACTTGTGTATTATATCGTCAACCAATGTCACTAATTCAAGAAATATTGACAGATGCTGTCATTAATATTATGTTTGAACATGAGCAGGAATGGTTTCCACTATCGGCTGCATATTGCAGCATTTAGCGATGTGTTTTGTTTTGACGAAGTTGGTCAGTGGTATAATACACAAGTACCAATCTTTTTTTCTGTTTTTAAATATAGCATACATTCTGCATTAATGTAAAACAGAAATATAGTCATCTAAAATGCTGTATAAAAAATCCAACTATGAAGAATAATTTAAAACGAGATAATGCAAAAAAGGGGATATTTAGGCTGTTAAAATTTCCCATTTTGGTGAAAACAGTCGTTAATTGTGTCTTGATGATAAATGTGTTTATCTCCTTAAAATTCCTATTGATGCTTTTGTTTTTCAGAAATATCTTATGTTAAATAACAGTTTATTGGTTTGTTTGCCTTTTTCTTTTGAAGTGGTTACAAAAAATTTTCTAGTGGGGAATTATGTAATAATTGTAATCTTATTATATTAGATTATTATTTGTATTAGATTCCTAAAAACAATGTTTATAAATATTATATTTTACTTCATATATGAGAAAATAAGGTACTTATGTATTAGTCCACCTACCAGTAAATTGGCTATTGGAAGAATTTGACAAAGTTCTGTTCTTATAAACTAAGTTATTGTGTTTGAGCATGTACAGGAACAATTTATTTCATTTACTGGCTTTATATTGTGATATTTGATGAAAATGGTCAACCATCTAAATAATAGTACCAAAAATAATTATATTAGATACTTTCAAAATTTAGAGTAACTTTCTTTGATGTATTTGGATATTGAAAAAATTCATTGTTGTATTTATTCATAGATATTTATTGAAAAAACAATGGGAAAAAAATTTATAATGAATTTTCTTGAATATTTTTCCAAGTTCACACTTTTTGTGGAAAAAGATATTAAACTTTAATTAAATCATAAAATGATAGTACAAAATATTTTTTAAAGCAGTTATATTGCTGGAAAGTATTATGTTATTCATGTTTGGTTTCAAAATTGTTTGTTTCTATGTTTTTTTTTTTTTGCTCATTGAAAATGGTTTTAGCAATAAGTTACAATTAATATGAAATTTGCTTAACTCATTATTAATATTGTACTCTCAATATTACAAACACTGACTATTGTATTCTTACTATTTGTCTATTAAATAATTTTGTTGTTAACATTTTTTTTCTTTCAGAATAAAGGTATTGATGTAGAAAGCTATATATTGTTACAGAAAGCACATACTAAACTATGTATGTTATATTCACTTTATTTTCTAATAACCAAAGAAAAACTTAAAACTTCAGACAATGTTTGCTATAGGATAATTGTACAGGCTTATGCATTCCCCCTTTGTGAAGCTGAGTATTGTATTTCATGGGCACTTTTTAATGATTTACACCTAGAGCCCAAAATTGTTGTTGGTTTTAATTAATGTTCATCTTCTCAATTTTTTTATAGGTTGCAATTCTATTTACTCAAACGAATATTTTCCCAACTCTGGATGTTCCGTAACTTAAACCAGAAATTGTGAATTTAAATGTGCTTGTGTGATTTATCATAAAGAAAACTTCCTTGAAATTACCGTATTTACTCAAATCTAAGCCACACCCCAAATTCTCTACATGTTTTTGAGAAAAAATTAAAAATTGTGTAAATGGCTCCTCAATATCCAAAACTTAAGAAATTTTTTAAAAACTTTTATGAGAAATAATAAGTTAATAATTTATTTTACAGTATTAAAAACTTTCAGTTTCATACATTAACCTGTAATTACTCGAATTGTCAGTATCATGTTTCAAAAATAATTCATCATTCCCATCGTCACAGCTGATTTTGAAATTGGTGCCGGTGTTACCATTTTTTCCCACATGGTGTCGTCTTCCACGCCATCCAATACATTTGTTACACTACATTTTTAAAAAAGAATATATTGTAGAAGAAAGTGGTGAAAGAATTATTATAGACAGTTGAACATTTACAAGGAAAAATTGTATAATTTTGTTTACACCCTCGACATATATTTATTTGTTTCATCCATGTCAAATTTTCATTGACTACCGCTCTGTTTCCATTTTTTCCAACATATAAAATTACCTCCCTTTTCATACTTGTGTCATATTGAAGTCTTAATGCTATTACTGATATCTTTGTTGTTTAGATGATTAAAAGAAAGCATATGCAAAAAAATTTCGTAAATACAGACAGTGATGCTTAGAATAGAATGAATACTGGAGATTAGAACTGTGGAATAGAACAAGTCATGAATGCAAGGGGCCAGAATGGACAGTTTCATTTTTCCTCTTGAAAAGGATGGTTCCAACAAATGTTTTGCCTTCTATTCTAAGCCACACTCGATTTTCAGTAGTTCTAGAAAAATAGTACGACTTAGATTCGAATAAATGCGGTATTTCTTTGATGTCAACTGTTAATGGATTTTGTAAATTCTGGTTATGCACCTAAAAATACTTTTTGCTTAACTCAAATTTTTAGTTATTTGACCTCAAATGATTAAACTCCACACTTCAAACAGCTTCATGTTAGAATATTCCCAAGCTTTTAGCGACAGATGTTGTGTGTAACTTTGATTATTGACATATCTCAATAAGTGACCTTCTGCTGTATTTAACTTTGGATTTCCTGTTGTGGACACCGGACTTGGACAATGTATATAGCACTCACATTCTTTTTGAAATATTTAGTTTAATTTTTTTGTGAAAATAGTGTTTAACTTTAATTTACTACATTAAATATAATTCATTTGTTTTTGTCATGATTGTATTAATTAAAATAAGTCTTCTTTTTTAAAACTGTGCTCTTTTTTCATATGTACATGTCCTAGTTTAGATCTTGAGTGAACCCTGTGTTAGGGAGAATGTATTTATAGAACTACATAAATAATTTGGATATGAAACAAAACCAGTTTCAAGATGTAAAAAGAAAGAACTCTCAATTTTAAATGCTATTGAAATTAAAAAATGCAAAAATTCTTATTCATGTTTTGCCTTAATTGTATCAAAAATGGTTTAAAAGTTAAATATGAATTTTTAAAAAAGTAAAAGGAAAGTATGTAATTTTTAATAAAATATGAATTTTTAAAAAATATGAAGCAATTGCATCAAAAATGTTAATGTGCAAAAAATATTTCATTATGGTAATATGTGTATTAAAAGTTTTTGAAAATATCAGATTATATCCATTTTAATTGATTTTTCTTCCAATTAATATAATGCACATATTCATACATATTTAAATTTTTAGCTAATTCAGTAATTCCTTTTTATATAGCTTTAATGTGTATTGCTTTACTTGTAATGCTTTTTTGATTAATTTGTAACATTTATTTGTGCTTGCAACTCTTAGCCCATGAAAATTGTCTTGTTAGAAAACAAAACAGATTTGTGAAAATATGGTTTACCCCCCCCCCCTCCCTTCCTGTGATTTTTAAATTCTCCAATTCCGTGTATTTTTATTGGGTTTCCCTGATAGTAAGTTAATATAGACTCTTCGTACAACATAAAATGAAAGAATAAGAAAACATTTCACTTACCTATTTTAGTAGCAAAGTTTATCACCAAAATTAATTTTGTCACCAACTGCTTTTCTCTCAGACAGATAGCGTATAATTAAAGGGATTGGAGGTAATCTAGTAGTGCTTGTTTTGTTCCTACCTGCATTATTATTTATTACATAAAATGTAATATACAATAAAAATGTGCACAGCAAAAAAAAATTTTTTTGCTTCCAATAAATTTCATGAAATTAAAATGTATTTGTATTTTTTATTTCTTTGAAAAAAATTGGTACCTACCTATTTATATTACTGCGGCCAAATTTGTGCCATGCAAATCATGCCATTTTCCATCAAAATCGGCTGGGTTTTTTTCCCCAGATTGAAACGGAAAAGTCTTTTTTGTTGTTGTTCTCTTGCTATTATGATATGGTGTGATTTCATTGAGTGAATTTTGCTGCAATGACGTCGAAAGTACCAAAAATTTTTGCTGTGGTATTAAAAATAAATATAAACATTTATTATATTTTTTGGGGAAATTTCTATTTTTTAAATAGAATTGTTATTATTTTAAGGAAAGGTTTTGTGTATATTATGTTTTGTTATATAGTTCAATATTATATTACTCTGAAATATTGTTTTTTAAATAATATATTTTAGTTTTTTTAAAATTTATTTTTGAATAAATTTGAGAAACATTTGATATATTATTTTTTATGCCCTGGGTTATTTTTTGTTAAACCTGCATGTTCTTTCAATGTTAAGATACATTTTTCAAAAGTTGTATCATATTTTGAAAATCAATATTGTCGCATTTCGAAAAATTTCTTTTCTACTTTTTATTAAGTATGTTGTTGCTTTAGTATGCCTTGCAAATAATTCTTTGCTTTAGCAATACTGTTCTTGTTGTATTGTAATTAATTACATAATTCATAGGTGCTTTTTGACATAGTTATTCATTTGAATTATTGTATTATTTGTATTTGTTCAAAGTTCCATATGTTTTGTAATAATTTATTGTTATTAAAATTTTGTTCTTTAGATGGTAATTTTTTGTTTTTTGTAGCATATTCAAGATAAAATTCTCTTTTATCCAAAATAAAAGTACATTTTAATAACTAATGTACTTTAACCCTTAAAATCAATTTTATTTATTTTTCTTTGATAGTTATATATATTAAATTGGTAGCAAAGAGTTACAGCTGTGAATTATTTTATACAGTGGGGAATACAAATGGTACAGTAGAATCTTTTTCCTTATTTTTTATTAATTTAGGTGAACTAGTTGCTAAAATTGTACTTGTCAAATATCATTCACACAAGCAGAAAATAATCCATCTCTGGGATAATATAATTTATTACCTGCACACAGACTCTTCTAAACTACTATACAATTACATCTTCTATACATCTATATACAAGCAAATTTATATCAAAAGAGATTTCTGCCTGTAGTGCACACCAGATTATGAGCTGCTTCTGATTCACATATTAGATGCTTGTTACTAGCTCTCAGTTAAATTCAGATTGCTAAATTTTCAATAAATTCATCATCTTCTGGATCTTTATTTCACGTGCTTCCTCTAGGCAGTCAGTACAGCGAGTGAGAGTGGTTCTCCTCTTGCACCACGTTTTTAAACAAAATATTGTTTTTGTTCACAGTTAAAAAGACATATTATTAACACAGATAAAAAGTAATGCAAATATAAATTATGAGAATAATTTTAAAAATTAATAATTAAATGCATCTAAATAAAAAATAAGTAACATTTATTATTTAAGTTTATCATTTATTCTAATAGAATTCATTTAGTTTTGCTAGAGCCATGCCAAGCATCATTCAACTGATTTCTGAAAATAGCTTGACAGGTGCAGCTATCTAGTGTCGAAATATTGAATTATTTTTATCCCTACACACTCTTCGGTGGCTTTCGTTTCTTTGCTAGAGCGCACTGTATAAGTACTAAAAAATGCTAATATGTTGCCACTGAAGTCCTAAAAATCAGAGTTTTCTCTAACTAGGACTATAAGTGTGAATAAGTAAAATCATCTTAAAAACTATGAATTGGTTGTGTTGAATTATTTGAATACCGCCTCTGATTTACAGTAAATAACGTTATTCACGCGGAAGAATATTATACACTTACTACACTCATGTCCATAAATTAAGGCTAATGAAGTTCAGGCAAAGAAAGAGACAGAAGCAAAACAAATTTGACTTATTTGTAAAGTCTATTTATTAAACAGAAGGTAAAGAGCAAAAAAAGATGCTATATGTTTGACATAATTAATAAAAATTGCGATTTTTACTCCCTGGAGCAAATTTTAAAAAATAACCAAAAACAGTATAACATGGTTAGTATGATGGTTAATACGGAGTATGTCTCCCGGACGATGCAATACAGGCCTTACAACGCCTACGCATGCTGAGTATCAAATTATCAATATGATCTTGGGGAATATTACACCACTCATCAAGCAATGCCCTCCGAAGTTCCAGTAGACCGGTGGGAGGGGGTTGACGGGCTGCAATTCGTCGGTCAAGCATATCCCACACATACTCTATTGGGTTCAAGTCCGGTGAGTATGCTGGCCAATCCATACAGGTGATATCCTCCGATTGAAGGCATTCGTCTACAATGTTTGCACGGTGAGGACGGGCGTTGTCATCCATAAACAGAAATTCAGCACCCATGGCGCCCCGAAACAAACGTACATGTTGTTCCAGAATGACATCCCGATAGATGTGGCCTGTCATCGTTACACTCTGAACATGCAGGTCAGTTCTGGAACCAAGAATAATTCCTTCCCAAACGAGCCATCCTGCACCACCGTAACGGTGTCGTTTAATGGTGTTCTCTTGGTGGTAACGGGCACCTGGCACTCTCCATATGAAAGTCCGGCGAGAATCAGACTGCAAACTAAACCTTAACTCGTCGGAAAACATCACACAAGACCACTGTTGCGGTGTTCACAATGCATGCTCTCTACTCCAGGTTAATCGCAGGCGACAGTGAGTTGAGGTAAGGGGAACACATAGACATCCCTACGAGCATATAGACCAATGTGCCCTAAGCGTCTGTACACGGTCTGCCTTGAAACTGTCGTACCGGTAGCTGACGAGATAGGTCTGATGCTGTGCTCCGTCTGTTTCTTTTGGCAGTAACTGCCAAATACCGGTCCTCATTCAGCGTTGTAACTCGGGGGCGACCTGTGCTGTAACATCTACTCACATTACTATCATCTTGGAATCGTTGCCAAAGCCTGGAGATGACACTCTGGGCGATTCCAAGTTCCTCGGATACTTCTAGCTGGGTACGTCCACATTCCAGTCGTCCGATAATTTTACCTCGTAAAAAATCATCCAAATGCTTCCTTTGTGCCATAACTATGCGGTTATTGCACTGAAAGGCTTTTAAAGCGCTTGTGAACAATTTTACTTCTTTGCCACCATTCCTTATATACCTCTCTCTTACACTCTCGTCATTGTGACGTACTATCCGCGCCATCTGGGGGTTTCCTGTAATTTGCATATTCTTCTTCAAGATATGTGTGATAATTCTACAGGTGAAATTTTTATTTTAGAGTTCAATTTCTGTGTGATTCTGAATTATCCTTAATTTATGGACATGAGTGTATTATTAAAGTTTCTTAACTTTCTTTGGATGAAATTTGAACAGGGGAGATACCAGCTCAAATATTGTTTTTATCGACTGAATTTGTATTTCATAATTTTGTGATCCATCATTCAGTTGTGGATTAAAATCAGTTGATGCCCCAACCACAAAGAAAAGTGTTGGGTGTCTTACAAAAAGACAAAGAATAAAAGAATGCATTTTAAACACACATTCAAATACATTACCATAATTTGAAAAACTATAAAAAAACGAAGCATACGTACTCTTGTATACGTAATTCAAGTACAGCAGTAAAAAATGAATCATCAAATGTTTAGCAAAAATTTAATTTAAGTTAACAGAAAAAGTGTATCTTTTAAAACGAAAGCTATCCCTTTTTAATTCAATGAAAAAAAATCCGGGATAATATAATTCTGTGGAAGAATTTACCTGTTTTCTACTAATTTTTTTGAGGTGCCACACCACTTTCATTTGTTTTCTGTGATTTTTGGAGAGAAGCATTATGATAGTTCATTCTAATATAAGAATCTACAATTTTGCACATTTAACAGCAATAGACTTTAAATCTTGCAATTAAATTTTTTTTTTATAATTGGGTTTTTCTAGCAGCGTCAATATTTATATTCTTCGGTGCTTGACCTTTGTGAATTCTGTTTATATAACATGTACGTTTTCACAAAATAGACTTTTTTCTTGTTTGAGGGGAGGCATTGCAAAATTATCCTAAACCAGTTGTTTGTATACTGCTGCAGGTACTCAAAAACTTCTAATAGCACATTCCAAAATAATTCTTAAAAAAAAATACAAAGTTAAATGACATTAACCTCATGCACTGACATCTATTCAGTTAAGGCTGTTTTCCTGTAATATGGAACAAGATCTAAATTCGGAACACAATTTTAGATAAATAAAGTAAATCCAAGGAGCTTTTTTTTAACACGCTTTTATAAGTTTCACTTGCATGTAACGGAATCTTTGAACTCGATTTTTACCCACTTTAAAATGTCAGATTAATTCGAAATTTTGTACACTTTTCAAGGACCGATGACAATGCAATAATTTCATAATTTTGTTCCATTTTCCTGATCAGAACATCAGGAATAACGATATTCTGATTTGGCAACTAATTCCATATAACACTTCCAGATTTGGCAACTTTTTGCATACACCATTTTCAAATTTGGCGACTAATTCCATATACTATTTCAAGATTTGGCAACTAATTCCAGATTTACTGACTAAAACGAACCCCTAAAACAAATACACACTTGTGGTTTAGAAATAAAACAAACAAAAAAGTGTTCTTTATATGAGCCAGGGTAGGTTGGGTGTGTCAGCTATTTCTTACCATAATATAAACAATTGTCTAGTTTTTCTGAAAATGGAAATTAAAAAAAAAAACTCAGCATGGGGAAAAAATAATTTATGTTCTAACTGTAAAATATTTTTTTATTTTTACAAAGCAATACGTTTAGAACTGATGATACGAATGAATATTATAGCAATACGTTTAAAAGGTGATAATACGATTGACACTTTTGAGAGAGACAGAGAAGGAATTTTTGAAATATAATGATACGGGACTGATCCGAGGCCCCGTAAACGGAGAGTATAGATACCCTCACACACACACACAGACCCTTTAATTTTTTTCTATTGAAGAGCTAGACTAATTCCAATAGCTACTTAATTCCCCTTTCCCGGCTCCAGATATCAAACTCAAGAATAAATTCAACAATGAGTAAATGATAGTGTGAAAAACTAAAAAAAAAACACTCTTTTAATGAAGATCGAACAAAAAAATGAAAAATAAATTATAGTTTAAAAGAAACCTAAAAAGCACGCTTTATAGTGAATTGAACTAAAAAGTAAAAATAATAATTCTTAATATAAGAATAAAATGATTAACGAGAAAATTAATGCCATTGGTGTAAGAGCGTGGGGTGCTTTGTACTACATTTTTACACTAACTCAGCATTTCGGAACAGAACTAGTAAGAAATTATAAGAATTAATTTAGAGCATCTCACGCTTTTACCATTAATTTTACGCAATGACATTAGTTTTCTCGTTAATCATTTTATTCTTATATTAAGAATTATTTTTTTTAGTTCGATTTAAAAGTTAGTTCGATTTTAAAGCGTGTTTTTTTAGTTTTTTTAAACTATAATTTATTTATGCTCTTCTTTAAAAAAAATTTCTTGCACGTGTAATTAAACTAGTCAGTATTTTATAAATTTGGAAAGAAAGAAAAAACAATAAACTCCTCTTTGCAGAAGGATACATTCCATTTCTCCTGCGTCCCATTGCCAAATAGTTTGAGAAAAATGTAGTTTTCTTAAAATTTGTAGTGGCGGTCTCCTATATGAATATCTGGTACTTTATGGTGTTTAAAAAGTACGATTTTTTTTTGGGGGGGGGGTATCTTTTTTATATTATTTTGACAAAAATATTTATGAAATACTCTAAATAAATTTGGGTTTCATTATTTACCAAAATAAGCTGTGGGTATTTTTTTAGATGTCGTGAATATTGTAGTAAATTGAGCGGAAAGTAGTTATTTAATAAAGTTACTTAGTAAGTTATTTTTAGTTACAAAGCTTATTAAGAATTGTAAAAAAGAAATTGCTTTTTTATAATCTAAATAAAAATATAAACACAGAATTGATGGTTTGCTAGTGAATGAGTCTCTCTCTCTATTTCCGCCTCACTACAAAACTATACGAAAGCTAATGGCGATGGACCTAGAAATTATGAACCATGGTCAAGTGACGAGGACACCTGTGCTGAGCCCTCCTCTCCTAACTTTCAGAACACACCATGGGAGGACCTTTGAGCCACGACAGATTTAAAATTTCAGGCTATATTTGTTCTGTTTCTCAAAGAGGCTTATTGATGAAATTGTTTCGGGCAGAGTTCTTGAAGGGGGGAAAAAGCTGTTTTCTTCCATTTTTTTAAAGTGTTTTCTACACACAATAACTCCAGAAATCTCATTTTTACAGACTTGGTGTAGCATTTATGCTTCGATGTATGTGGGAATAATGCTCTTCTGAGGGTCAAGGGGATTTCCGGTTGAGACGACTCGGCTTTTTGGTTGACTCTCTTATTGCAGGGGATCCCAACATGACTTGGGACCCACTATAAGGCCACAGTCCAGCCATATGAAATGGGCTCCGTAATTTTAGTTCGGCACTGAATTGTGTTAAGGCAGTCAGTTAGTGTATTACTGCTTAAGGCTGAAATTGCAGCTTGGGAGTCCACGAAGAAGACAATTTTTGTAGGAGCTAGGCCAGCAGCTAGTAACTGTGTTGTAGCTTCATAAACAGCTGAGACCTCACCATCGTAATTGGTGGCGTTGTTTTTTCCCCATGCCCAATAACTCCTTAAACTGCCGGCAGAACCATCCCGCGCCGACTAAAAAAAAAAAAACTTAAAGTAGTTGACCAGAAATTGGACATCGCTAACGGGACTAGGCTAAACAAGATCCTTATTTAGAGCCGTGGGTAGCCTAGTGGTTAGAGCATCGGACTCCAGACCGGAAGGCCTGGGTTCGATGCCCGACGCGACCAAATACTCGTCGAGTACAAACGGAGAACGTGCTCGTTAAATCAGTGGATCGAATGGTGTCGCCATCTATCGTGTTGTACCGAGCAAAATCGTACTGTCACCCTCTTGGGGGGCTCAAAGCTTAGGCTAACGACAGGCGTAAAATTCTAGCCCTTAGCCGCGATGAATTTCGTGGACCTTGATCTGATGTTACTGTCGATCAAGTGGCATAAGCAGCAACAACAACAGACCCTTATCTTCTAGTTTTGAACAAAAATTAAAGGGACAAGAAAAATATATATTTGCTTGTAGCACTAACTGCACTTGGTGTTGCAGACTGCTAGGAAGTGTCGAAAAAAGTTGCATTTGGTTTTGGTCTCTTCACAACAGCCCAATATTACTAATATCTCAATGGACTAAATTCATGACGGTCACATGATAATATAAACACGTGTTCTACATTGAATTCAAAATGGACAATAAACTATAGCTCGTACTTTTTATTCTATTTGTAAAACTTAGGTAAAATTTCAAATTGCATAATTGGGTACAGATGCTCAAGAGTTATAAAAAGAAATTTCTGCAAAAAGATTTTAAAATTAAAGAAAAAGTCTTGTTTCATACATGTACTTTTAAATAAAGTGGCAAATATTAATTTTTTTAAAAAAAAGTTTCTGTAAAAAGCATAATTTGGTAACAATGAAGTGCATGAACTGATTTGCTGTAAAATAGATAATTGCATTTATCGTGACTATGACGTCACATGTGTTTTTGAACTTGATTGGCTAAAAACACGTGGTTTAAAATTATCATGTGATTATGACGTCAAATGAATTTAGTCCATTAAGGGGCCACATTAAAAGCTCTTACTATCTTTATTTACATTGTCAATCCAACATTATATTTTATGAGACAGGATTTCCTGTGCATTTCCGGTTATTAAATAAGTCATGTGCCTATGACAGGTGGTGAGACAACACAATCATTCCTTAAACTTCCTTCTTGACAACTGATAGAAGGCAGTTATCAGAAATCTGAATAATTTTTAAAAAAATTACTAGTGTTTACTTTGATATAAAAAAATAAATTATAATTTAAAAAAACTAAAGAACACGCTTAAAACTGAATCGAACTAAAAAGTAAAAAAAAATAATTCTTAATATAAGAATAAAATGATGAACGAGAAAATTAATGTCATTGGGGTAAAAGCGTGGGGTGTTCTATAAATATATCAATTGTTATAGTTTCTAACTTCTTTCAATTCCGAAATTGCACCCCACGCTCTTACCCCAATGACATTAATTTTCTCGTTCATCATTTTATTCTTATATTAAGAATTATTTTTTTACTTTTTAGTTCGATTCAGTATAAAAGCGTGTTCTTTAGTTTTTTTAAATTATAATTTATTTTTCATTTTTTAGTTCGATCTACAATAAAAGCGTGTTTTTCAGTTTTTTAAACTGTCATTTTTTCATTGTTGAATTTATCCTTGAGTTTGATATTTGGAGCCAGAATTACGTGGCTGCTGGAATAAGTCTTGCTCTTCAATGGATTTTAATTGAAGGGTCTGAAGTGTATTTATTCTCTCTGTTTACGGGGCCTCGGGTGAGTCCCGTATCGTTATATTAGATTCCGTCTCAAAAGAACAGGTCAAACAAATAAAATGTGTGGTAAGAAGAAAAAAAGATCGAATTAAAAAAAATTTAATGTACCACATATTTTTATAATGGACTAAAGAGTATAAAATTCCTCCTTTTCGTCCCCCCCCCCTTCTTTTTTCACATTTTCATGTATTGTCATCCACTTCTGAGATATGGTCCAAATTTCAAGTCTCTAGCTCCTCGGAAAGTCACACAGTTTAAAATCAATTATAAAATTCCACCCGGATAGACATTAAAGAAAGCGAGTTATTAAAAACATGGTAATATTAAGTGTCAATCGTATTCTCACCTTTTAAACGTATTGCCATAATGTAAATTCATATCATCGCTTCTAAACGTATTGCTTTGTAAAATAAAAATATTTAGCAGTTAGAACATAAATTATTTTTTTCACATCACGAGCCTATTTTTTTTTTTAATTTTCATTTTTAGAAAAATGTTTATATTATAAATTGATAACACACATCCACTCTTCACTTTCTCACATACAGAACACTTTTTTTCTCTGTTTTATTTTTATAAACCACAAGTGTATTAATTAAAAACACTCGCTGTAGGGTTACACCTTCTATCTTTTAGTCGCTAAATCTGGAATTAGACGCCAAATTTGAAAATTGTATGTGCAATAAGTTGCCAAATCTGGAAGTGATATATTTAATTGTCGCCAAATCTGATTATCGTGATTCCTAACGATCCTGATGAGGACAATGGAACAAAATTATAAAATTATTGTATTTTCATCGGGCCTTGACAAGTGTGCAAAATTTTGAATTAATCTGACTTTTTCGAGTGGGTGAAAATCGAGTTCCAAGATTCCGTTATACATGCAAGTGAAACGTATAAAAGCGTGTTAATAATGAAAGTTAAGGAAAAGAGAAAATAACCGCTCTCTTTTACCATAGAATTACTTCTATTAATTACGGCTAGTGTGGTATGAATACTTTGTTCTCCTACTAATAAGGGGAGCTTCAATCAATTTGCAGTTTTGGATTGTGTAGACAAGGACTTAACATTACAATGTAGCAGAGAAATTATGAAATATATTCTTTGCAAAAAAAAAAACACCAATATTATTCTAATACAATGAGTAACACAATATATATATATGAGTGTGTGTGTCTGTAGAGAATAGAAAAAAAAAGTCAGAATATAATAATAATATTGGAGAATTTCTCAATCTGCAAAAATGTCCATAGTTTGGAATTACTACACGAAAACAGCCTTAATGTTAGAAGCCCAGTGTATGAGGGGTAGTATATCGTGCTTCCACACCACAGGTCCGGGGTTCAAACCCTGGGCTGGGCAAGGTCGACTGAGCCTTTCATCCCTTCAATGATTCGATAAATGAGTACCAAGCTTGCTTGAAATTAAACACTGGGGTTTTGCGTTAGACTGACCACTGACCGGAACATCTACTCATGCACCTCAGTGTCTAAGGTCATGAAAACTGAGGTGAGCACAGTGGGCCTTGGCCCTCATGGGCTGTTGTGCCATCGAGTTTAGTTTAGCCTTAATATTACCCGAAATACGAGAAGGAAACTGAATTTTAAGCTAATTGATTTTTTTCGTTTTGATAATCGAAAAACAAATATTCAACCATTTGGTTATCTATACAAGAAAACTTTTGAATCGTGGAGGAGGGGAGGAAGATAAGCTAAAAGTTCACTAACAGACGGCGCCAAATCGGGATCACTTGATATGGTGAATAATAACAGATGCATCGCGTGAATGCATTTTATCAAAAGTAAAATTCTTTTGTTTAGATTTATTTTCACTGGAGATAATGATTCCCAGTTTTTATTTAGAATATGATTCCAGTGGCTTTTTAATTGTTTTATATTTTTTAAATCAAAAATGACTCGTGAAAGAAGAAAAATGCAAATGCGATATATGTTCAAAATCAAGTATTCTAACCTTTATTGTTTGTTTGTGGATTCGCTTTGTCCTAACTTGATGTCTATGGACCTCCATATATGCATATAATATTTTGGAAGGAAATATTTATTTGAGAGATACCAAGAATTCATGATTAAGTTAACAATTCTCAAATAAACCACTTATTTGTCAGGTTAAACCTTGAGTCTAATAAATATAAGAAAAATTGTTGTTTTCGTATAAATATAAGAAATTACAAATTTTGAAAAAAAATTGTGACATAAAAGTTTTAAAAATGTAAAAATTGAAGAAAAAAAAAATAGACTGTAAATTAATATTTTTTTATTTTATTATTTTATAGTTAATATTTTTATTTTATTTTTAATTAATATTTATTATTTTTTGAATTGGTGTAGTGGCATCACTGATCACCCTGTAAGTAATAACTGTTTGTAGATACTTATGGAAACATAATTCATTAGAAAAATTACAATCAATAGAACAAACAAATTTCATCATTAAGAGACTCATTACTCACTTTAAAATAGTAGGATTACGTCTGAAATTTTCTACATCATAGATATTTAAATAACTTCTCTCTTTCTCTCTCTCTGTCTTCGAAAACTTTCTATAAACAGAACTTTCTTTTTAGTTAATTAAAGGAAATTGCAAAAAATACGAGTACCTTCTGACCTTGTGTTTCTATACTTTTCTGAATTTATTTTCTTTTTAATTATCGTTAAATTATTTAGTTGATAACATTTTAACATGAGCCACTAAGTTCATGTCATGGACTTAATATAACTTTATGTGCTAAAATGAAACTTTTTCTTTCTTTGTGGGAAAAAAAAGTTCGACCTCCCCCTCAAAATCCCTATGGGCCTCTATGGAGTTGTGGACCCCGATTGAGAAACATTCTTAATTGCCTGAAAATACCATCCTATAAGATTTTATGTAGCTTAATATCTCCCACAGTATCAGTTTATTAATTTAAAAAAGAATGATGTCTGAGTGCAGGGACGTCTTAAGACTTCTTGAGGCCTTGGGCACCTACACAAAGTAGGACCTAGACCCCTATACAAAAGTAGGACCTGGACCCCTATACAAAAGTAGGACCTGGACCCCTACACAAAAGTAGGACCTGGACCCCTACACAAAAATAGGACCTGGACCCGTACACAAAAGTAGGATCTGGACCCCTACACAAAAGTAGGACCTGGACCCTACACAAATGTAGGACCTGGACCCCTACACAAGTGTAGGCCCCACCTATGATTCTTAGAAATAGACAATACATAATAATACTCGTACAAACAATAACCCGAAACAAATAAATGTGCATGACTTACAATCGCACAAACCAACTTGTCCGACTGCCACCTTTGGACTTTATAGTTGTAATGATGATGAATGGTGGTGGCCTTGGCCAAAATATGAACAATGGTCATCACATGTTACCAGTTGAACATATCGTCTGAAATTCCCAGTTTTTCGGAGAATAAAACCGGAAATAACATTTAACCATTGAAATTATTCGAATCGTTATCTTATTAAGACTTAGTCGAGAACAAGATGAGGCTCTGGACCCGGGCCTAGTTGGCCCATGCCTTAAGACGTCCCTATGTCAGTGATTTGAGTACGATAACTTGAAAGCTGAACATTTTAGCAATTTAGTTACGATGGAGTGAAAAAAAATTCTATTATTTAAAAAATAATCATTTTTACGTGTATATAAATTGTGTATTTTAAAAACTATAAATAAGACAAGTATGTATAATTTTAACAAGCTAAAATATCTCAAAATCCAAGAGGAATTAATGATTAGAAAACCCACTTCAGAAACAAATTTTAAAAAATCAAATTCAGAGTGAATGAGAAAAACCAGCGAGGATAGATAGGAAATTTTTTACAGAATTATAGTTCTCGAAATTTGGGTAATGTTTAATGATGCAAAACTTTAATTCTTATTTTCAGTCCACACGTACTTAGGGTTACATTTCAATGTCTGTGTAATAGTATTTAAGCAAAACATTTTTTAAAAATGTTATTTTTAATTAAATTGTATTTTCAACTTTAAATATTTGGATTTGATTTGACGGCGCAAACTTTAACAATCCTAATTCAAAAATGTCAATTCCTTTTTACTGCAAGTGGCATATGTTCATTTTTAAAAACTACATTATCTTCTATCTTCGTACTCTTAACAGAAAGCCACATATTCAATATATGGCTGCCTGGGAAATTCGTATCCTTTGTTATGCATTATATGTCAGTTATTCGCAAAAAAAATAAGGAATAAAAATAGTATAAGAACCACTGAATTGAGATATTCTAAAAAGAATTTTATAACAAAAATATTGGTCCAGTTTTTTTAAAATTAGACTGTCGATGCTCTGGAAATAATCAGTTGTTTTTTATTTCAAATGATGAAATAGATATAAACTGTCCCTATAAATTAGTTTTAAACCCATCATACTGCAGAAAATAACCAGATTTCTTAAAATTTGGTTATCTCTGTGGCGGTATCTAAATAAGCCAGTAAACGCCTCCGGACAGGAGTGATCACTTTTGTCTAGTGGTATGTTATTCAGCTCCGAATCCATAGGTCGTGGGTTCCACATTGATGAACTTGTCTGAAAAGAGAAAAACGCAAAACCTTCTGATATGTCGTGGCGCATCTACCCGCAAGAAGAGAAAGCAAAGTCGTCAGACTCACTTGACGCAACAGTAACAACTCCCACGCTCGCCATAACAACAAATATCTCGTTAGTTCACCTATTTACTGATTCACTGGTGAGGGAGTACTTTGGCGGTATCTAAATAAGCCAGTAACAGCCTTGGGACAGGAGGGATCATTTTTGTCTAGTGGTATGTTACGTGCTTACGAATCCAAAGATCTTGGTTCTAATCCAGCACAATCTCTGGTTACATTATCGACTAATAGGTCCATAGTTAAGTTTACTTTCTTCAACACTTTTACACCTTTTTCATTCTTACACACGTTAAAAATTTTACGAAAAATTCACACTGTAAGTATAATTATTATGCATAATGTGAAAAATACCTAATGTGCTACATTGTACGTACTTTAAACAAAAATTCAACTGGAAATTATGTTATGTAAAAATAGTAATTAAATGAAATTCCGCAAATCTAAAAAAACTTTCGATTCACTGAGTACAAAAATACAATAAAGTGTACTTTTGTGTACTTTAACCATTTAATCAACTATTTTTGTTAATATTCTAATTTTTCTCTATATTTTTTTTCGTTTTATTTCCTCTTTATTTTGATTCATCATTACAAAAAAATTCAATGTGATTATTTTTATTTCTTTTTTTGCGTAAATTAATTGTTTGTAAAAATATATAAAATCAAACAGGTAAATAGAACGAAAAAATACAGTTTTGTATCGAATATTTGGGTGCATCTGAGAAATTTCTGTACAACAATTTAATGAAATTATACATATCAGTGATTCCTCTGTTTTCATGAGCTTAAGTTATCAAACACTAGATGTCACCACCACCAGAAAGTGTAAAAATTTAGCAAAAACTGGAAACAATGATTTATACATTAAAAAACGCTTGCTTTTTTCCTTTTTCTTTCGTTTTTAAAACAGATCATTTAAATTACTCTTTTTCAATTGAAATTTAAAATATATTTCGAAAAGAGGAATGGATTCTTATTTTTAATGGCTTATTTTAAATGGTTATATTTACATAGTTTCACATGGTCCTATCTCTAACCAAAATAGAGAAACTGCCATCCTTACTCCAATAAAAGAAACATAATTGTATTTTATTTTCGTAACAAATAGAATACTCAGTTATAATCAATTTATATCATTGATCAAGGAATTGAATTTTAAGCATTTTTTCAATGCACCTGGTGGAAAGATACAATTTTCACACACAATCCATTTTACGATCCATGTATGCGATCATTTTATTTAAGATATTAATGTAATATAACTAGAAAAAATTCGGATTTTATACTCTGAATTTTAATTTTTTCTGAATCAGATTAAAACAGAGCTGTGGTCTCTCAGGTATAGCAAAACTATTGTTGGTTTACGCTTTCAAAATATCATGTTATCTTTCAGTTTTAATAGATGTTAGTTAATAAAACTAGTTAACTAGTTAATAAAATGTGTTAATCGTTGCAATGATTTATAATAATGGATGTATAATTATATCATTCGGATTTGTTTTAAAAAATTCGATTTCTCTTTAAATGTGCAAACCCATGTTCGAAATTCTGGTTATTTTCATTTATTTATTTTTTAACGTAGAAGTACATTTACTAAAAAATCAATTATTTGAAATGCCGAAAAAAGTAAGTCGCAATTTAAACTTTGCTACGATTTTTTAATTGAATTTTTTAAAAACTCTGGTGTATGAAATCAAATGAATGATCAAAAATATTGTATTTTTTAAAAATTTGCTGGATGATAGTTTACCAGTATTTTTTTTAAAATCTATCAATAGAGATTTCTTTCCCGAATTGACACCTTGCAGCAACTATTGGTACCAATACATTTGCACATTTAGGATCCATGCTGTCCAAATGGCGCGTTTTAAGAATCTTAATGTATTTCAAGCTATTCTAACACTCAAAGTATTCCTTTTTTGATTGAAAGGTCTTATAAAGAAACTGAAAATGGGTTTATTAGTTATATTTCTCGAGAAATATAACGGCTACGTAAAGGAAAAACATAACTGCACCAGTTATTAGTAGTTCAAATATGACATCTGCATTGAAGAAATGTAAGGAGGATACTACTCGGTACCTTCTGATTCGTAAGCACGTAACATACCACTAGAACAAAATGATCATTTCAGTCCGGAGGCTGTTACTAGCTTATATAGAAACCACCGCTACAAATGCATAATAGGGTTAATAGTATTGGCTATCTCAAGATTAAAAAAGTAGCGAAAAAAATTAAAAAAGGATCAGTTTAATGAGAAATTAAGGAGAGCTGAGGAAAAGTTCATTCGATTTGAAACATAGTCTTCCCATATTATAAATTTGATTAAACAAAAGATGCAAAACGTAGAAAATCAAGGGAAAATGGGATTACTGAGTGTTGTTCGAGATTCTTTCTATTGCAATATTGTTACATCGTCTCAGTGATGATTTAAGCTCATTTCGGGCTCTGGGTGCAGAAAATCTATGGACCCCTTGGCGCTAGAGGATCGAAATTTATAATCAAAGAATCTGGTTAAGTTCAGCTTATACTGGTCCCTGGCCGGTTTATCCAAGTGCCCAATGGATAAACCGGCATTGTATCGTCGGCATCTGATACAAGTTACGAACTCTTCGATTGATGGTTAATAAATTTGAGCATGGATTGCTTTAGATGACATTTTACGAAATAATTGTTGTAATTTGATAGAATATCTAAATGAGCATCAAAATTGAGACGAGGTTTGAAAGTTCAGAGAGAAAAGAAGCAGCTCAAGTGTCATTTTTTTCACCCAATAATATCGATAATAATCTACTAATGTTTAGACATCAAATAACACCACGGAAAGATTTTAAGGTCTAGTTTCAGTGGCGAGGCTTACACCCCCGCATTGCGGGGAAGGGAAAACTCTGACACTGATGCCAAGTATGTGTTTGGGCTTGATGCCCAAAACCTGACTTAGCAGGGGGACCCTAATATTCTCCATTACGCAACTGCCTAGTTTATGCTTAACAAGTCCCTTTTATTCCACTCGACAAACCTCCAGTTGATAAGGTCACAAGCTTCATGATCAGCGAAGCTCTAGTGGAATCATGGGATAGAATAATCAGAGATACTGTACGTTAAATGGAACTGTGACATAGAATCTTCAGATGGCTAGGAAACTAAACGAGTGAGATACCTCAATCGTAGTCCTAGCCTCAGTAGCAGATTGAACATGATAACGAGCTCGTGAATGACAAAGTTACAGGAAGGTCGAGTCCTGATCCCGCTAAAGACCCGCCGTGCAAAGAAGATAAAAACTAAGCTAAACTAAACTCAGGGTCACAACGCCCCTTGAGGACCAATGCATACTGTGTCCATCTCAGTTTTAGTGACCTTTGGAAGCTGAGGTACATGAGTAGATGCAGGGACGTCTTAAGACATGGGCCAAATGGGCCCGAGCCCAGGGCCTCGGCCGAAACAGAGGCCTCGTCTCGTTCTTGACTCAATCTTAATATAATCATTATTGGAGTAATTTCAACTGTCAAATGTTATTCCCGGTTGTGTTCTTCAAAAAACTGGGAATTTCGGACGATATGTCAATTGGCTGCATGTGATGACCATCGTCCATGTACAGGCCTAGGTCTACCACCATACGCTATCATTACTCATGCAGTCGAAAGGCGGCAGTGGGTCGAGCTGGTTTGTGTGATTCTAAGTCATTCACATCTATTTGTTACGGGTTACTGTTTGTACGAGTATTTGACAACGTATGTTATGAACTGTCTACTTTTAAGGGTCATAGGTGGGGCCTACATTTGTGTATGGGCCCAGGGTCTACTTTTAAGTATGGGCCCAGGGCCTCAAGAAGTCTTAAGACGTCCCTGAGTAGATGTTCCGGTCAGGTGGTCAGTCTGACGCCAAGTTAAGTTGTTTAGATCCCAAGCAAGCTTGGTACTCTTTCATCGACCCACTGAAAGGGCAAAGAAGATAAAGTAGATTAAATCTGTCGGATGTACAGTCCTCGTTCTAGTTGATGAGGGGGTTCCCTCTTTCTTCAGGTGTCACTCAGAATTACGAAGTGTGGCAGCGGTAGCCTATGGTCACGAACTCGTAACCTGAGTCCTAGTGCCACTGAAGATCCGCCACGTAGAGGGAGGGGGTTGTGATGTAGGTTAAAGCTGTCGTGACTCAAAGTCCTCCCGTTGGTATGGTTTTGTAGTTTGAAGAAGAGCTGTCAGCTCAGGTGTTCGTCAATCGACCAAAGGTCAAGGTTAAGCCCTCGCGTTGCATTACAATGCGACGTTAATAAAACTCTCACTCTCTCAGAAGTGACGTGTTGGCTGTGTTTAGCGGACCTTTTTTTCAAGCAGAAATAGAAAATTAAAAGCCGGGGTAGGCCTTGAGTCGATCGTGATCGACCGGTGGACCGCAAAGACAGTTTGGAGTGACCGCCTAAAGATTAGCCGTTAGTAGTTGTATACGGAAATATTCAACATAGGCTGACAGTATGCAGATTAACTCATCTACTGACTATAATTACGAGAACTAACCTTAGATGAAAATGTTTTATTTTTTATTGTGTTTTGAATTGTTTGATAACGAATACATCATTAGATGTTAATTATATTTGTGGCTATTATTATTATGTTTGTATTTTGCGTTTTGCTTTAAACGCGTTTTCGTTTTATTTACGTAAGTACATATTCCGTATTTATTATTAAGTTATAATAAATATTGTGATTTTTTTCCTAACCTCACCAATTCTAGGACCCTGGGCAGTGAGCACACACTCTTGAATTTTTCAAAGGGGGCACGGTGGTCCAGGGCCGAATGTCTACCATTCTCATAACCTACCCCCATACGCTGCCAAACATATATATATATATATATATATATATATATACACATATACATATATATATATATTCATTTTGTAGATTGTCGGGAACAAAGAATAGTAAGAAATAAATTATTGAATAAATAATTAGCATTAATTAATAAAAAAAGTATTAATAACAAATAGTTAATTAAATTTTACGTACTATATACAATGGGATTATTGTTGTTGTTGTTGCTAATGCCACCTGTCTGACGAAGTCAGATCAAGGCCCACGAAATTCATCATGGCATCGGGCTATAATGTGCGCCTGTCATTAGCCGTAGCTTTGAGCACCATGCAGTTGACAGTACGATTTAGCTCGGTTCCACCCCAATTTTGAGGGAGAACACCCTGGGAGTGGTCAGGGGTTTCCCACCTCTCTTCCCCTTCCACCAACCACACGATAGGACTTGTGGCTCGACGGCTATTTAGAGTCCCCCCATGCCGCGAAGGCACTATACATTTACGAACATCCATGTCTTCTCCGGGATTCGAACGCAGGCCCTACGGCACAGCAGTCAGGGTCGCTAACCACTATACCGGATGGGCGACACAATGGGATTATAATCGATCGAAAAAAATCATGGGCTATGGAGGAGAATCCGGACCTGTGGACCCCTCCCCCTTTTGTGTGTACCACTGATACTAAATGGACCGCAACAAATTGAAAAAATTAGTAGCCCGTACACTAGAAAAGTCTGCCCACCCTTGATTAAGAGCCGTTTATCACAACACACAAATAAACCAAATTTTTGTTCGTGAGATTTTGAATGTTTTTTACTAATCCCTGTGTAACTCTAAAACAAGGGTACTTAACCTTTTTTTTCTGTCGGGCCGCATACATATGTTAGCTATTTCACGCCAGTCGCACAACATGGGGATTAATGGAAGGGGGGGGGGGGAGAAATGCTTTAAGACCAAGATAAACATAGAAAATTTAAAATGTGGAAATTGATCAAAATTTTAAAACTCCTATTTTGCTTTTCTAAATATTTTTTATATTTTTTCATTTTTGCACTGATTTTTTCTAAATTGGAAGCATTTAAGAATCGTTCTTTCACAATTTCTGCGTCAGTAAACGGTTTCATATGATTACCAATGATATAGCAAATTTCATAGGGTGCCTTTGTTATCGCTGTGACATTACTACTGACAAAACACTTTTTTTGCTGTTGTAAAGATGTGACGGATCTATACGGTTCCTTCCACTGACTCCTTGTTGATTCCTTTTAGGACATCATTTTTTCAACCAACTTTCTCCGAGGACAGGAAAACGTGATTATGCAAATTAAGTTTCATATATATATCCTGTGCTCTGCGAGTTTTGAGAGTTAGTGAAGTGAGAATTGAAGGTTAGGGAAGTGAGGATAGCTTGGATGTGAAGTGAATAGAGGAGAGGCAAGAAAACCGACAGTAATACGTATATGTAAACAGTGTACGACGCGTAAAGCTGTAATCTTGAGGAAGTGCTTAAGTCAACTATTGGAGAAGTGTTTAAGGCCACGTCTAAAAGATTAAAGGATTGCAAGAGTTCAAGTACTATGATCTTATTTCAAACAGAAGTTAGAGAGTTCAATTATTAGCGCGCTTTTTAAAACAAGCTTTGTATAAGTTATCGTAAGGATAAATTCACATGATCGTACATATTATCCCCACGTTATCTCTTCTCACCTTCGTGCTCTAATTAATCAAATTTATCCTCTTTAGAGTGTTATTTGTGTCTGTGTTGAATATAGAGAAAAATGATTAATTTGAGTCCATCGTGTCGTCTGATCATTTAGTTTCTCCCACGCATCTAGCCGGGTCACAGGAATGCCAATTCCTTACAAAGATTATTCAAGAAAGCCTATTTATCATCTCTTGAAAGAGATCTTCGAGGAAAAGTATCATTGGACGATTCCTGTTTATTGGTATTTTTTAAATACACTTTCGTAACAAATCAAACAATTCAAACAATTACTGAACTATATGCTTGTTTTTCACTACAAAATAGTCAACTTCCCAATCGTCTTGAAACAATCCATTTTCTTCGAATATTTTTCGCTTGCAAGATATGAACGATAGTTAAAAATTAGTTCCACTCATAAAATGGTCGCTACTCCACTGTTGTCTATTATCACTAATCAGAAAAAAATATCAATTCGCACCCATACGACATCGACAGCAAAAAGCAAAATTGATATACAGTCGACTCTTGATAATTCGAAGTTGAAGGGACCAATGAAAAACTTCGAATTATCAAGAGGGTAGGAAAAAGCTCCCGAAATACACAAAGAGAAATTTTTTTTCTAACACATTTAAATTTGAAACAATGTAATAAAACAACAATTGTGTGTATACATACGTATAAAACTATTTTAAAATAATTTTAAAAATTACATATTATACAGTATAAATATTAAACAGAAGTTAAAACTCCTGCATTAAAAGAATTCACTTTTGTAGTAAAATAAAACATACTGTACGTAATCAATTTTTTTCGACAAAAAATCTGTTATCTTTTTTTGTTTTAACATTCAATCTAATTTTGTCAATAGATTTTCTAGAATAAATGAAGCTTGAAAAACGTCCACATCAACATGATTTTGAAGAAAAAAATTGTGTAGTTTGTCTAGCGACACTTTAGCTTTTGTCAGAGTTATAAGAGTCTACTCCGATGGTCATCAAAAGGGCTACGTTACAGGTCAGACAAGCAGAGGCAGTACAACTCAAAACATGTAAGCTCCAACCTGTTTGCTGCAGGACTCTACATGATAGTGACTGTTTGAGTTGTCGAGAGTTTTATTAGATCTTTCGAATTATCACGTGTTGTATTCTGGCCGGCCACAGATTTTACTTCGAAATGTTGAGTGTTAGCGAGAGTCGACTGTATGTGATTTTTTAACAAAAAGATTTCCTATCAAATTTTCATAAATAAATGAATTTCTCAGAGGAATGGCCCATGACCGGGCCACTTAAAAAGGCCCATTGGACCGCATGCGGCTTGAGGGCCGCAGGTTGAGTATCACTGCTCTAGAACAATTCAAATTAATGGACTTCTTATTTGACATTAATCAGATGTACTCTCCCCTGTGTGTGTTTGGAATATTCCTTTAACTGATATCCTACTATTACTTATCTGAGAAATCCCATTAATGTGAAGAAATCTCTTCAAGGACAGTTTTTTCACGCTGATTTCATCACTAACAACCATTAATCAAGCTTAACGGCTTAAATTGAAAATCTATTGTTAAGTAGACGAAAACTCTACTGGAATATTTAATTCGATTTACAAAGGAATTTTGCTAAAGATAAATGATACGGTAAGTGATATATTGTCCTTCCAATTCATCTTTTAATGTATTGTATTGATCCATTTTTACTGATTTGGTTCTTTTGCAATTCTTTCAGGAACATCAAGGGATGGAAACGAACCACACCAGTTACGACATTGCTGAGGATGCCATGAGCTTATTAGGGAAAGAGAGAGAAAAATAAAATTGTATTTCTATAACTTTTCTTATAACAAAACAAAAAAAAAATATCATAGGAAGTTTTTTTTTTTTTAATTTGACAAATTGAGTAAAAAACTATAAAGTTCAATTATGAAGTGCCATTTTAAAAATGTTTAACTGCTAAAATTTTTTAAAGAATACAAACACTACTAAGGCTTGCAACAGAAGTATGTTTTTAAAAACAAAGCCAAACCATCCAAAACGTCCTGATATGTCCCCTGTATGGTGCTGAAAACTAAGGGTAATGACAGGAGTACAACTTAGGCCTTATCACACGTACACGTTTGGTGCAATTTTTGGTCAATTCGTGCAATTTTTACTCCGTTGCCATAGCAATGGCTTTCGAACAACTTTTTGCCAGTGAGCTGAGAAAATTGCTCCAAATGAAAGTTGCTTGAAATTCCAGCCAATGGGGTTCTTCGGCGCCCTACGTCACAAACAAGATGGCGGTAACGATGGTAGCTTCGCATCAAACGCATCAGATATGGCGTATAATATTTTAATGGTGTACATTATTTTAACGGAGTATAATATTTTAAACAGAATGATGCTTCATTTCTGTTTACCCCCATCAACAAAAGCGTGAGAGAAATAAAAGAAATAACATTGGATGTGGTCGTTTTCGAAGCAGAAAAATCGGTGAGTAATGTTTCAATGTGAAGAAAGAGTGTGGCTGACGTCACATGATGTTTTGTTTACGGTAACCCTTCACCTTCAGATTCGGCTAAAAGTTGAGCTAAAAAGTTGCATGAAAAATTCACGTGTGATACCGCCTTTAGTCCTTTGACATGATGAATTTCGTGGGCCTAGATCTGGCCTTGGCCAATCAGGTGGCAGCAACAACACAAGTGTCTGAAAAGCCACAACCATCTACGCAAAGAGCTACAGTTTGCCAACCCCAGGGAAGAGGAATTAAATCCTCAAATCCACCCTACTGCTTGCAGCAGAAATTTCAAGTTGACATACGTATATTTAGCCTCATTATTGATACTTCTGATTCGCTAACGTTTTAATTCAGCTGAGCATTAAATTGTATTTTTTTCTACGAATCAAAGATTAATAAAAATATAGAATAACAATTTCTATCGAAGATAAGATTTTATTCAGAAAACATCCCTTGGTGACTCAGAGGACTAAGTCCACTGTTCCCCCATTCCTGGTCCAGTCGCTTCGTGATTTTTGACCCCCAGGGATAATAAAAAAAGGAATGGAATCGAATTAGAGGGTTGAAAGTATTCTTTCATGTCTGCAAATTTTATAAAATTAAGCCTAATATTATAAAAAGAAAGGTGAAAATGGAATGAAAATTTAACATATAAGCAATCCCTAACAATTTACTAATGTGTTCATGAATAATTATGTTCTATATATATGTCGTCTTTTTTTTTACAGTAACTTTCATAAAATGGAAAAGGGCAGGGGGGGGGGGAGAAATGGAATATAAAGAAAAAATTAGGTTTTTAATTTCAGTTTATATTTATAAAAATTGAGAAATTATCAAGGAATGCATAATTTTTCATAAATCAAATTTATTAAATTCTTTTTTCTTCGTTTTGAGGAAATGTTACATGCATATTTTTTCGTACTGTTATTCCTTTCAAGTGTAATTGTTTTTTTTTTTTAATTTTTGTCTCAAAATAAGGTATTCTTACATTTCGGAATAATCCAACGATCGAAAGTATATGGCATAAAGAAGTTCATATATGTGGCATATATAAATAGTGACAGTTTATATAAATTATCCAGAACTTTATATTTTGTGTTTAAAAAATTCAGGATTTGAAAACGTAATTCGATTGAAGCCGACCACGACGGTAAGTCAACTACTTCGGCCATGTCCCTATGCAATGGTCTTAAATTTTTTTAAAGGACAAACAAATAAACAAAATGGGTAAGCATACAACCAGCAATATCCTCCTAATTTAAAAATTTGCTATAAATAGAATGATAGAGGCAATAAAAAACAGATACTCCAAAGAAAATTAAAACATAATGAAGAATTCAAAGGATATAAAAGGCTCAATGCCCATTAAAGTCTTAAACCGAATATAGTTTAGAAAGCAAGTTTTTATACAAGAACACAATTTTGGAAATTTTCACATTAAGTAAAATCAGAACGAAGTACAATACAATCCATCGCTTATCATTGGGGAAGGTGTTTGGCTTAGCTAATCCTAATTAAATTCAACCCACATACGTATAAAATATAAGATTCATATCTAAAGATATATAAGACTATATCTGATATAGTACACATGTTGTGTGTAATTGAGTTGTTGAATTCTGAGTTTGATGGGAAATACAGCAAGAAACTTGTGTAGTAGTCTTGTGAAAAACATACACATTTTTATTCTATTCGATAATAATGGATTTGTTATAAGCCTAACTTCATCGAACTTGATAGAATTTTAAAAAATGAGGATACACAATACCACAGCCAGAATTCGAGTGAAAAAAATCGTGACGGTGTGGCGTGATGTAGAAGAATAATTAGAAATTTTTCAAGTATTTGATTAAAATAGAATAATCTGAGAAATATTTTCAATCTTGTAATTGTGGATTTGCTAAGCCTAATTTTACCTAATCAGATTAAGTATTCTTAAAACGGAAAATGGATGCGATACCACAAATAAAAGATGTATATATGTTTATGGAAAAAAAAGTTAAGAATTTTCATGATATAGGGGGGGGGGATATATTTAGAACAAATTCAGATTTTGATCAGAATTTTCGATGCTACAATGCATCAATTCTAAAAAATTTTCAAGTGGTATAAAAATAGAATGGATATACCGTTGATAATTTAATGAACCGAGAAATTTTTTTAACTCATATTCTAATGACGAAAAATGGAAAAGAGAATGGTTTTAAAATCCGTTTCCAATACTGAGAAAGGATTCATCTTCACTTCCTCCTAAGCGGAATTGGAAAACTTCTTCCAGGAATAAAATTCACCGCCGCCGCCATTTATTCAATAACAAAAAACCTTAAAAAGATATTTTATATTAGATTCTTAACTAGATTCACTCTCTTCACATCCGTTCTCTTCCCAGAAAAGTTATCGTCCTTAATTCTTGCCACTTCTGCAGCTACACACCGCAAAAGATCCTATTCGAACACAATCACTGTCCGGTGTTTCCCGAAATGGCTACGATCGAACGCCATAATAAGAACGAGTTGATAAAAACGATAGTGCAGATTACCAGCGGTGTAGATGGGAAAAGTTATAAAAAAAAAAAAATGATTAAAAAAAGTGTTGGCTCGAGCCGAACCAATGACGTAGGTACCCGTAGATGAAAAGAGGAACTGACATCCTGTTATTCGCAACTATGCTTCGATGGAAAGGAAATCTTCAGTGACCACCGGAACTCGGATCCGATGCTTTACTTTTCGCCCCTTTTTTGATTTTTCTGCTGGACGTTTTGGGGTTAGTGTGGCGCATTTTGGCATTGTTTTACGAACGCCTTATCGTCCTCTTTCAAAGGATACCGGTTTCTTCAAACGGCAATTAGAAAAGGAGAAAGTTGAACAAAAACGCGCTGTCTAGGCCCCGATGTCAACTGTCATGCTGTGTTTTGGTAAATTAATTCGATCAGGTAAAAACAGTGGCGCAAGTTTTGTGAAGAAAGGAGGGAAGGGATGGAAAAGCCTTCACCTTTTGGAACGCAATCTGATGGGAAAATAATAAATTTTTCCTTGTTTTTGTTTTCTTAACAACAACACAGAAATGAGAATATTAGGAAATTAAATAATAAGGATAAAATTGTGCTTGGGCTAGGTACTTATATTTCTTTAAGATTTAATAGCCGATTCGTTGATGATTTTTGAAATAAAATTTAATCAGTGGCGTAAATAAAGGCGATTTTTGAATAGTTCAACCCTCCCCCCCCCCATAGACCAACAGATTATTAATTTTTACCGTAGAGATTAACCCTCTGGTCTACAGGTTTTTTTTCTTAGAATGTAACCCCCTTCTCTCCCATTTGTGTACGCCCTTGAATTCGATTTGAGTTAATTAATTTTTTGAGTTAAAATCCTGACAATTTCCAACAACATTGACTGGTGAAAATAATAAGATTAATTCTGCTGTTTATTTTTACAAACAATTTTTTTGAACAAAGAACCAGAGGGAAAGGGTACTTCCTGTCCACCAAACGCCGGACCAACCCACGTTGTAAAATTATACAACTGTTCATACGCATTGCTCAAATTGTAAAACTGTGATTCACATGTATTATTCATTCTAGATATGATAAAAATTGCTACATTCGCAAGCAGCGTCGTTCCTTACATTGCAATGGCATTTCAATGGACACTTGGCGAAATATTGAGCATTATAAAGTTGGTATCATAAATGAATTTATCGCAGCATCACGAAAAACTTTTTTATTATTAGAATTTAAAACTACTCTTATGTTTATCAGACATTAAAATGCAGCCTTTTTCTTTTTTTGGAAAAAATATATTTAAAAATTTTTTAATGTTGAACTTAGTTTATTTAATTAGGTTTTCAATAAAAGGTTATTTCACAATCATTGCTCAGATGTAAATAGCACGTTACTTTTTATGCATATTATTGCATTAAAATAATTTGAATTTGAGTTGAATAAACATTTTGTATTTCTTTTTATTGTGTAACTGCATATTTGTGTTATGGAAAACGAATTTTAAATTGCACACCTCAGTGCTTCTAAGACTTACAATGTTTGCGACCCAATTTTCAATCATAATTTTCATTGCGTCCCCCTCCGTATAATTACAATGTATTGATTTTGATAATACTGTGCTTGACGCTAAAGCTACAATATGACTTTAATTATAAACGTACAAATTATCAAGATAAGTATTACATTTTGTAAATGACAAGTCCATGGAAGCAATGCCGGTTTATCCATTGGCCTCTTGGGGTGGGCGCCCAGGGGCCTAGGACCCGGAGGGGGTTAGTAGGGTCCGGATAAGCCGGACTTAACCAGATTTTCTGGTTATAAATTTAGATCAGTGATTCCCAAAGTGGTCTATATAGACCCCTGGGGGTCTATGACGACCTCCAAGGGGTCTACTCCAGCCAAAAATTAATTTGGGGGTCCATGAGGTGTAATTGGGGGTCTATGATCGTGGCTCTCATTAAACTAAACCGTGACTAATTTTAAAAAAAAAATTATAATCATGTGGAAAACAAACTTTACCTGTTTAACAGATTTATTTACTAAATATAATGAAATTAACTGACATTTACAAGGTGACAGCATAAATTTTATTAAAGCAAGAAACATTTCAGCTTCTCTTTCTTGAGTTAAGTTAAAGAAATATGATACTGAAGGTCCCGAATTTTCTAAATTTGTCACAGACATTCTGTCAGAACGTTTTAACCTACGTTCAACATTTAAATGCCTTTTATTCAGATTTTGAAGTTAGGTTTGAGAATGATTTGACTATATGGCAATACTGTAGGCAATGAATTCGTATAGTCATATTGAAAAAAATGTCACATTACAATAGGAACTGATCGTAATAAACACTAAAGAATATCTTAAAGTTTAGAAGCGGATGCCAACAATTTTGGCTTTAAAAAGTCAAACCTGTTATTTGTCTCGACTTTTGGAATATTATCGCGAGGAAGCTTTTTCATTACTTTTACTAGTGTGAAGAAACTTCAGAGCGGCTGCCAATCTCCAAAAAAAAAAAAACAAAAAAAAAAAAAAAATGGATACACTAAAACAAAGGAAATTTAAGGTGTTAAACTAGACAAGATTAATACTAAATGTTGAAAATTTGATATTGTAGTGCTAGAGATTCCTTCATCCCTTTAAAATCATTTGTTTGTTGTTTAGTTAGTTTATTTAACAGTTCTATTTTCTAATTAACTTTTAATTTAATTAACATGTGCTTTTAAATTTTAAACACTATACTTCATTACAGTTAGAAATTTAATTCTTTTAAAGTAGGAGTTGTAGTACCAGCTGTCAAAAAGACATTTAAGTTGATAAATTTTCAAAAATTCAATATTAAATTAAGCAGGGGTCTACCACAAACCGACAAAAAAGATCTATGGTCAAAAGGGTCTATGAGACAAAAAAGTTTGGGAACCTTTGATTTAGATCCTCCAGTGCCAAGGGGGCCTGCAGGCCTTCCGCGCCCAGGGCTCGAAATGAGCTTAAACCAGCCCTACATGTAATTTTTAAACTTGTTCTTATCTTAGTATCGATAAATTATTTATCAAATACCTTGTGCAGTACTGATACATTTATAAGTATATATATTAGTGTGTGCAGAAGATATTTTTTGTTTTGTTTCTTTTCAGTAAATTAGCATTTTTTTAAAAAAATAATCTTTTATTTTCAAATTTCTGATATGCTCGCAACCCCCCCCCCGTAGGGTTATCACGCCCCCCTGGGAAGGGGTGAGCCCCACAGTTTGAGAAACGCTGGTGTACTTTTAATATTCTTTAAAACTTAAGACACAATTAATCAAGATATCAAATTTTTTTGACATAATAATCAGAACCTATTCTGCTGATAAAGAAAGCCCGCAAAATATCAAATATAATATTTAACATTATATAGAGAGCGAAAAACATTTCAAAAACTGAGAATCAAAGATACCCACGAAATGGGCAATTTAGCCACATAATTTAGAAATGGGCAAAAAATTATGTGACGTCATTGTCACATGATAATCGTATAATCACGTGTCTTCAGCCAGTTGCGGCACTTTGCTGTAGCCTACTTTTGCTTTTTGCAGAAACTTTCTTTTAAAAAGTGTATACTTTTCATGTAGGTAAGAAAATGCACTTAATTTAAAGGTACAAATTTTTTTCTTTTCTTAATTTTGAAAAACTTTTTAAAAAATCGTAATATATAATAGGCCATCTATACCTAATTATCAAATTTGTTTGTCTAAATTTTACAAGTAGAAGTCTAATATCAGTTTTGAATTCAATGGAGAACACGTGATTGCATTTGTCATGTGACCGTCATGAATTTAGCCCATTGTTCTTAGGATGGTATCAAGAAGGTTGCCATAATTCGTAAATATTTTGGCGATCTTTCACTGGCATGCAGTTAGTATTTGGCGACAAATCGCTTGAATAGGGTTAATCCGTAAATACTCAACTAAATATAAACAAGAATGAAAAAAATTGTACATAATTGCAAAATGAGAAGCAATGTAATTAAAGAAATATGTGATTAAATTAAAAGGAAGAAGAATATTCACAATAAATAATATTCCAATTAAAGGAAGGAAAAAAATGATTGAATAAATAAAATAAAAAAGGAATAAAATGAAAACTACCAACACAAAACGGATAGTAAATAAATAAAAAAATAAATAAATACGTGAAATAGGGGTTGAATAAAATTAAAACATAAACAAGTGAACAAAATAAGAGACAAAATAAAGTGAGAGTTAATAAATAAAAATAAAATAGAAAAGAAAACAATAGTACTAAGAATAAAAATAAGCAAATAAGGTATGAAAATTTAAGAGGAATACTGTAGAAGAGAAAAGACTCATAACAAATGCCTCAAATTTAACGAACACTTTCCCTTGAAGAGTCTAAAATATGCATTGATAAAAATAAATGTTTCAGCTGCTTTCGTGTACGGAATATTTTTCATGATTTATTGATATAATTATTTTTCTTAAATCGGTTCAATTTACTGGTTTAATATTCAATTAACTTATTTAAACAAAGAGAGAGAGAGACACACACACACATATATAATTCCTCTTTTTTCATTCAAATTTTATATACTATGTTGGATAACACAAGAAAACTTTGGATTTTCAAAATTTTACTGAAATAGTGATTAAAGTCGTAGTACACTCCTAAACGAAAAAAGGTTCGAACGCTTCTCCCCCCCCCTCCCCAGTTTTATTGGATTAGTGTGAAAAGAATGATTTGTTAGAGATAAATTATTTATTATTTTGTTTCAAGCATTATTAGAAATAACGTCATCTCTGGCAGGTATGACTGAATCTGTGATAGAAGGTTGCATTGAAATGGCAAAGTTCAAATTACGATAATATAAAATTTGAGAATTAAAATGCACACACATGATGAAAAAAATATAGGTAAATCATGTGCACAGAAATCAAGATTCTGTGTAAGAGTTTTTAGCATATTACTTTGGTATCAATTTTTTTCAATAGATTTGTATTTGTTAAGACTGTATCCTTGGTAATTAAAAAAATTTCATAAATTTACGTTTGCGTAATTCTATAAGTAGAGAATCGTAATAATCTTCATCATTAATAATCTTTTTCAAAATATAAAAGAATTACCGTAAAATCCACCGTATAACGCTCACCTATACTTTCAAGCTGCAATTTTTAAATTTTATATATATTCACCGCATATAACGCACACGAAAAAACCTGAAATGTACATGCGTAATGCTATTATGTTTCGAAGTCATTTTTTTCAAGATATTATTTTAGGATTTTGAAGAAAAAAAATAATATACTTTTAGAACTACAACCCTTTAAGTTCATAAGGAATGTCATTTCCCTTAAATAAACAGTATTTCGAAGTATGTAGAAGTATGATTTTTTTTTTTTGCCTATCTTTTTTTTATTTTTAAAGCTCTCATTTTTATACACGGCGTATAACGCGCACACATACATTTCGATCTTATTTTTATGTGTTAAAAGTGCGCGTTATACGCCGGATTTTACGGTATGTTATAAAATGTAAATCATACATTTACTGCTAATGTTATCTGTTGCTGCATTATTTACCTTAGCAAGTATTTATTTCAAATAGAAAGAAAAATAAATTGGTTTTTTTAATAATTTTCCTATTTTTCCCTGGATGTATTTTGAATGATAGGGATTTTCTTCTGACTATTGTAAAATTTTGAAAGCAGAACGAAGTTGTGCAATATAAATATACCATTCAACTATAGCAGACTATACAATAATCTAAATGATTAATAATCAAATATTTTTCTAAGAAATTCATTTTAGTTTTTTAAGAAAATTAGCTTTACCGTGTAAAGTAGCTTTATGTAAAGTTGATTTTACATAAAGCTCTGTTATTTATGGAAATGAGCAAAACTGTTTTTGCTCCTTGATTATATTTTCAGAATTATGCAACTCAATAATAAAATCTGTTTTTTTTTAACTAAATAACACATCATCAAATCCATTAAAAATTTTATTTGGGGATCATTCGTTAAATTTCTTAGTAAATATAATTAATGTGAGATTTTTTTGAAACCAGTATAATATATTATGATTAACTCCCGATTTGTATGAAAACAATATCAAAAGAAACAAGAAAAATAAATCTGGTTAAAAATAGTAAAAGAATGGAACACAAGATTCAAAAGGAAGCAAATTGTTATTATACAATCTAGTAAAATTATTGGGGAATATATTCTTACTATTATGGTCTCGGGAATTCTTTTACAAATGTTATAGGGTCGAGGAATATATAACAAATGTATTACGATGATAGGGTATGTTACAAATGTGACATGTTTCTCGACCATGTTACAAATGTATTACGATGATGGAGTATGTTTACAAATGTATTACGATGACGGAGTATGTTTACAAAATGTGACATGTTTCTCGACCATGTTACAATTGTATTACGATGATGGAGTATGTTACAAAATGTGACATGTTTCTGAACCATGTTACAAATGTAACTGGTTCCTGGAGTATGTTACTAATGTAACAGGTTCGTGGAATATATACCGTATTTATTCAAATCTAAGCCGCCATTGATTCAAAGCCGCACACCAGATTCTTAACAAATATTTGTGAAAAATGAAAAATAGTGTAAAATGGTTTATCGATATCAAATTTTACTAAAATAAAATAGATTTAAAATTAGAAGTGAATAATTAATTATTTTATCAGAAAATAAACTTTTAAATACAAACATGAATCTATAATTACTCTAATTGCCTTATTCAACGAGTATTTTCCCCCTTCGATTCTAGCCGCATCCGATTTTCAAAAGGGTTAACAGTGGGAAAAAAAGTGCAGCTTAGATTCGAGTAAATACGGTAATTACAAACATTCTAAAATTATCATAACTTATAATATAATAAGGTATTGGTTAACATATTCAAAGAGTAATTGAACATAGGATTCTATTATCAGATTGGAAAAATAATATATGCTGGAATCCATTTCTTTAGAGGTAATACTTCGGAATACCTTTAGTGATAACTTCTGTAATACACACTTTCTGTAACTCATTGCATTTATGGTGGCAGTGGTAGCAAAGTGGCCATGGTCACGAACTCATTGGATGGCGTGTCATGAGTTTGAGCCCTAGTGCCGCTGAAGACCCGCTGTGTAGGGGCTGATGTTCTTTAAATCTATTGAAGCTCAAAGTCCCCAGCTCGGTTCCTCTGGGCATTCATCATCATCATCATCCCGTTGATGTGGTGTGGCAGTTTGGAGAACGGGATTGTAAGTTTAGGTGTCATCCTCGTCCCTTAACCATGGTTCAAAGTTACGAGATCTGCCGCCAAAAACCCTAGTTTTGCATCAGAATGCCACGTAAAGTAAAATCAATCAATTACATAATTCATCAATGTTCAGTCCCATCTACCCCCTCCCCCTTAACAGCTTTCAGAATTTTTATCGTAATTGAATAAATATTAATAGCTCAAAGAGAATTGAATCATGGTGTTAATGGATTAATAAGTCATTTCTAATTAATTAAATTTGTTACTATAGGTATCAGAAATGTCAACAATAAAAGAAAAAAATATGAGATAACAATAATAATAATAAGGATAGTAATAATAATAATAATAATGTAAGCACAATACAAGAAAACATTTGAGGTACACACTTTTTATCACTTATTCATATGGTATTTTTTATCCCATTTTGATATAAGTGGAGGTAATAAAAATAATCGTAAAAAGTCGACAGACGCAATGAGAGTTAGACTGATCGAACAGGTTATTCGGTCTCCTACTGTCATTTAATTCATAGGGAAATATGTGTTTAGACAGTGATGAATCGAAAAGGTTTCTTTCCAAGAAATCAAACGTGTAGTTTCAATCATCTTTTTAATCAAGTTTCCATCTTTGAATCTTTTCATTTTCAGCAGTCTGGGAAATTGATTAGGATAAAAAAGTTTTCTACGTATGTTAACAGCATAATTGCCGTTGGTAATAAATGCAAATGCTTTTAGCGAAAAAAAATTTCTTTTATTGTAATTGTAAGACAAGTAAAAAAGCAGCAAAGATCATTTCCAGGGCTTGTAACAAATAGCTGCTTTTTTTTCCTTTTGAAAAATATTGATTTCTTAATGATCAAAAGATACTTGCAACCCACATAAATAGAAAATCCTTTTAAATTGAAAGATTGTTTTTATAAAATTAAAATCGTATTTCTAAAGTACAGAAAAGATATTGGCAACTGACCTCGTAATTTTGAACCATAAAGGACGAGGATGACACCCGTGAGCTGGCACTCCACTCTTTAAACTTCCATACTACGCCAACCTGAATTTCTTGAGCCTCAACAGATTTAATTTGACACCCTTTCGACATGGGTGACCGCGGTAGCCTAGTGGTAAAGGTAACGGACTCGTGGCCGACGTGTCATGAGTACGAGTCTAGTATCGCTGAAGATCCGCCATGTAGGGGAGCGATGCACATTAAATCTGTCGAGAGCTCAAGTGTCCTACCGTTGGTGTGGAAATTAGGAGAGGGGGTGCTAGCTTAGGTGTCGTCCTCATCACTTGACCATGGTTCAAAATTACGAGGTCCGTCACCAATAGCCCTCATGTTGCTTTATAGCATGACATTAAACACTCACTCCTTCGACACGGTGGTGACCAGTCCAGGTGAGTTTCCCCGTGTAGTTGTCAAATAAGGCCCCAGGCTCCATTCCTAGTGAGGCTTTTCCGTTAATTTCTCTAAGTTTCAGTTTTGCAATGTTAATAAAAAATCAAACGAAATGGAAATTGCGTTTATTTATTGATTTATTCCGGTTGCCTATAGCTGGCTAATAATAGCTAATCCTTTTTTCTCTCCGATTTTAAGCCATGGTTAGACGACGAGATCAACATATGAGAAGGCATCCCACTTCTACACAATCTCGCCAAAGCGAGGCTCCAAGCTCTTATGCTGGCGTAATAGATTTAAGAAACACTATCCTCTCTAGAGCGCGGTGTCACTGAAACTAACTCAGTGCCCATGAGCTTAATGTTTTGACCAATCAGCTACTGCGATCACCGATGAAATATTTGAAAAATGCTGCACAGGGAGAGAGAGAAAGAGAGTGAGGGAGGGGACGAACTAAATTGAGGGGAAGGGCTAAAAGTAGCGTTCTAGTGAAAATCTCTTACATGAAAGGATTTGCTGGTGCTTAAGGACTCCACCTGGCCGATTTCTGCTATTGTATACTTATCTGTCTATACAGACAGTGGATACAATAGTGATGTAGCTAGAGAGGGGGGGGGGATTTAGGAAGCCCAGATATTTTACGAGAATTTTCAGTATCATTAAATTCTGCACGTTCAGTAAAAGTAGAAATCAATTAGGGTATTGATTTATTATCGATTTTCAGAATTATTTCGAATTTTTTCAATATTTCTCTATGGGTGAGTTTGTAATATTACTTATTCATGAATTTAAATGTAATGTAAATTAAAAAAATAATTTACATAATATATCAGAATCAAAGGGGGTTGCTAAAAGAGGTATTTAGAAGTTCCAAGAACTCTGTGTGCGCATCCCTCCCCTGCCCCTTTCCTCCCCAAATTTTCACTTATACATTCACTTTCTTTGCTTGGAAAAAAATCCACATTGGTTGCCAAAACATTTATTTTCATTTTAAGAACAGCATAATTTGTAGAAAAAAATATCCTGACTAAACTAGTTTAAAAAAACTTTAAAAAAAACAACACATTTTTACTGTAGATCGAACTAAAAAACAAAAAATAAATTATAGTTTAAAAAATCTAAAAAAAAAAAAACGCTTTGACAGTTAATTGAACTAAAAAATAAAGAATAATTCTCAATATACGAATAAAATGATTAACGAGAAAATTAATGTCATTGTGGTAAAATCGTGGGGTGCTGGATATCATTTGTACAATTTCTTACTAGTTCTATTCCGAAATGCAAAAAATTAGTGTAAAAATGTAGTACAAAGCACTCCTCGCTTTTACCACAATGACATTAATTTTTTTCGTTAATAATTTTATTCTTATATTAAGAATTATTTTTTACTTTTTATTTCGATTAACTATAAAAGCGTATTTTTCAGTTTTTTAAAACTACAATTTGTTAAAGCCCCTTATTTTAGTGCATGTAAAATTATAACAAAAATTAAAAAGGTTAATTAGAATTAATTGAAATATATAGTTTATCATGTATCCTAGACAATTTAGATGAAAATAATAATGGATCAAATATATTTAAGTATGCATAATCGTAATCATTCGATAAATGACCATAAATTAAAATCTGGCACTTCATAAAATTAATTTTTTGTTTTTTTCACCCTTTCTTAGCTTACATATTCTCTAATAATAAAAAAAAGGTATTATAAAGAATTAAAATCTGCTTAAAGTTGTCTTTTTACGAGATGTACCAGAACCTATATCTCTCTCTCTCTGAACTAAACGCGGAGCACATTTTTAAGCGGAAAAATGTCTCAGTTTTCGTAAAATTTTGCAATATTATTATTCACATAACTGTTTGCAATAAAGCAATAACTGTTTGCAATAAAGCATAAAACAGTTTGCAATAATAATTTAAAATTTCTAAATATTCTATAAATACTTATTTTTTCATTTTAACACATATGAGCTTATTTGCATTACTGTATTGGAGAAAAAAAATGCGAAACACATTTATACCAGAAAATAATGGATCAACTCGGATAAAAATGAAAAATATGCTACTCTGTTGAATAGTGAAGCCAGAATATAATATTGATGCTTCAGTTCTTTTATATTGGAAAAAATATTACAAATTTGGGTCCTATTCTTTAACATAAGGTGAAGACAGACTTAAGAGAGGAAAAACGACGGAATTTTGGGTACATTTAAAAGGATCACTATATATTCTCGTAAATGCTCTAGTATAAATAATATTTAAAATAATTTTATAGTACATTTTAACCGTGCAATTTATAATTTAATTTTAAATTAAAACTATTGAATTTAATTTGTAATTTAGGCTGATAAGGCTTTGGTTTATTTCAATGCTCAATAAGAAAAAGTAGGGTTTGATCCAAAATAGACACATAAAGGGTTTTTTTCATAACATATAACTTTTGAGAACGTATTTAGTTTCTTAGTAATATAGTGCATATTGGGGCGCAGCTTTCATATAATAAATAATTCTTATTTAAATTGGTGAAATAAAATAATTGGTGAATTACAAAAAGCTATTACTTTGTATACTTATAAAATATTTATAGTAACTGAAATTTGGAATTTTTTTGATAACTTTTGGTTTTTTCTTGAAAAGTTCGTCTAATTTAGATTTCTTAGTCAGAATTGGCAGAGGAAAATGGTTTTCGACCAAAACCAGATCAAAAGCAATATAACATCGATTACAATTTTTTAAAAAAATATTACTAATCTTTAAAATTAAAAAAAAAAAAGAGAAATTCGCAGTATTAAAACAATGAAACAATTTTTAAATTTACGTTAAAAAAAAATGGATATCGTATCAGTTTTCGGGACTTTGTGATTACACTGCTCTCGTTTTTTTTTTTTTTTTTTAAATCGTTCTGTATACTCAAAAGAGATCTCTGTAAAAGATGACTCATTCGAAGCCCAATACACTTCTCATCAAACATTTACTGATTTAAATTTTATGTTTTGTAATGCTCTTTAAAAATTCGTGTTATCTTTAAAAAACGAATTTAAATTAAAAGAAGCCACAATAGCCAAGTGGTCATGGTCGCGTCCGGTTTTATCGAGTCGCAAGTTCGAAACCTAGTGTCGCTGAAGACCCACCTTGTAGAGCGGCTGATGCACGTTAATTTTGACGTGGTTCGAGGCTCTGCCGTTCGTGTCGTGTGAAAATTCGGTGAGGGAATACCAGCTCACAGGTGTCGTCCTCATCACTTTACCGTAGTTCAAATTCACGAGGTTCGTTACCAATAAAATAAAGACAAATCTGAGCTCTCTCTCCGTGGCCGCAGTAGCCTAGTGGCCAAGGTAACGGACTTGTTGCCGGCGTGTCGTAAGTTCGAGCCCAGTACTACTGAAGACCCTCCGTGTAGGGGCGCGATGCACGTTAAATCTATCGAGAGCTCAAACGTCCTCCCGTTAGTGTGATGTGGTAGTTAAGAGAAGGGGTGCCAGCTCAGATGTCGTCCACGTCACTTGACCATGGTTCAAAATTATGATGTCCGTCACCAAAAGCTCTCCTGTAGCTGAACAGTGTGACGTTAATATTCACTCACTCACTTTCTCAAGCACCCTTTTTTTTCAAATTTCACGCCAACGTAAAGGCCATTGCGTGGCAGATTTAACATACATCAGCCTGTCTACATGAAGGGTTTCCGGTGGCACCCACGACTCGACAACTCCGGTCACGAGTTCGCGACCGTGTCCTCTACTGTACCACATCTTCTCTCTGATGCAATAAGAAAGCGATTGTAATAATCCTTTACAATGTAAATATTGCAACATTAAACGAAATTATAATAGAAATAAATTTAGCGGACAAAAGTGATATTTATTACATATAGTAAAATATGTTTAACGCGAAAACGCTTAAGACGAAATATCGTTTAACACGAAAAAATACAACGGTCCTGACAAACTACTATATATTTTCATGCTTTTTTTTCTCTCAACATGAACAGATTTTTCTTCTGGGAATGAACAAAATACGGAAAAAGCTAGACACTTAATGAAATGTTTGAGAAAGTTTCTGTATTAATAGACAGTCCTACTGTGCCATCGGAAAAATTCGTAGCATAGATAATGATGATGTGTGTACCAATTATGACAGACAAAACACTTACGGAGTTATTCCAAAGCTAAAAAATATCAATGATGCAGATTACGGGAACGAAAATTATATGAAATATAAACATCCCATGAAAAGTATGAGGAGTTATTTAGACGCACATTCGAATTGTGAAATAAAAAAAATGGACAGAATCGAACACACACACACAACTTGTTGACAATTTGATGCCAAAAAAGACAATGCAAAGAAAAATATCGGATTATTTTCCCAAAACTCAATATATGTTTTGTTTTTCAAAAAACTTGAAAATTTTGTAATACATTTCATTTTCTTGCGAATGTTTTCGTTTCATTAAATGCAAATGAGTGCATATATACACATTCCATGTAAACAAAATGTACTATAAAAAATTTAATTTTGTTGAATATATGTTTTTTTTCTTTGCAATATCCTTTAACACGAAAAAATATTTCAGTCCCCTCAGTTTTGTGTTAAACGATTTTCATTGTAAATACAATTATAAAATTTGCTGATATGAACATATTGAGATGTTCAAGTATAGTTTTCCCTCAGAATTGCAATCGAGATCTGATCTGACTAACAGGTCATAAGTCTGATTTATATTTTTCAACGTTGTTCTAATTCAAATAGGTCATAAAAATTGCACACAAAACGCAATAGCGCAACCGATGTACGCATAATTATTGCACATGAGGAAAACACAGAACTCTATTATAAGCATTTTTCTCCTGTCCCAACGTAGATATATTTATTTATTTACATTTTAAAATTTATTTATATTTTGTGTCGTAAGGGCGAAAGGTCGCAAATTGAGGAAAAGGTGACACTGATTTTAAGATGTCTGTTTTATTATTTTTTGAAACCATCCAATTAGGTCAAAAGCAAATTTGAAACTTTCATATCAGCCGGCCTAAGACGACGCAGCTAAAAGCTTTCTTGGGTCATTGCAAAATCATTGCAAGACCAAATTGATAGTTAAAGTTGCACTTTAAGGCTACACTAGACATATTTGGTGACGGACGTCAAAAGGTCGGTCCCTTTGACCCAACCCTCGGGAACTTCCACACGAACTGGAAGACTTTAATCCTCGATAGATTTAACGTGCTTCTGTCCTTCTTTTATGCTCCCCCCTCACATGGTCTGATTTTGCGCTGTAAAGCAACACAAAGGATATTGGCGACGGACCTCGAACATCTGAAAAGCGGCCAAATGACGAGGATGGCATCTAAGCTGGCATTCTATTCTCCTAACTTCCACACCACGCTAGCATGGGGACTTTGCACAATGATTGAGGAAGTGCTCCAGCCCTTCTACACGGCGGGTTTTCGATGGCACTAAGGTTTGAACTCATGACACGCTGGCCACGAGTTCATGACCATGACTACAAGGCTGTTGCAGACTACTAAGTATGGAATTCCCGACTCAACAACTCCAGCCACTTGTTCGCGAACTCACAAAATACTTTATGTGATAGGTAGAACTCACAAAATACTAGGCTACCGCTGCCACACAAAATACATGGAAGGCAGCATATTAAATTCAAACTATAAGTGTTTTTTAAGTTCGACTTATAACTTGTTTGAAAATAAGTAAAGGCCACATATAAATTGCCGAAGTTAATTTTTTTAAATATGTATTCGTAGAACATAAACTATATATATATATAATATATATATAATAATATATATATATATATATTATATATATAATATATATATATATATTATATATATAAAGAGAGAGAAAAACGACTCAGTGACTGACTGACTGACTGTTTAATCACGAAATCTCTGGAACTATTCAACCTACAGACTTGAAATTTGGTAGACATGTTCCTTTGATAGAGTAGACATCAGCTAAGAAAGAATTTTCCGAAATTCGAAACGCAAGGGGCGTTACGGGGGGTTAAGGGCTTTAATAATAATTGTTTCCATGTTTAAACTACTTGATGTACAATCTTGAAATTGGGTAAACGGATTCCTTTCAGAGAGTAGAGATCCGCTACAAAATGAGTTTGCTGAAAATCGACTCCCACGTGGCGTTGCAGGGGCTTAGGGGGCGTTATAGATAATTATTTCCATTTTTAAACTATTTGACGCACTATCTTTAAATTTGATATATAGATTCCTTTCGTAGAATAATGATCAGTTACAAAACGGGTTTTGTGAAAACAGACTTCTAAGTGGCGTTGCGGGGGATTAAGGGGCGTAATAGATAAATATATCCGTTTTTAAACTACTTCACCTACCTGCTTGAAAATTGGTAGGTAAGTTTCTTTCCTGGAGTAAATATCCGCTACAAAATGGGTTTTGGGAAAATTGACCCCCAAGGGGTGTTGCGGGGAGGGGGGTTTAAGGGGCGTTATAAATTCCTATTTTTAAGTTATTAGACGTACAGTCTTGAAACTTAGTAAGCAGATTCCTCTCATAGGGTAGAGATACGCTAAAAATGGGTTTCGTGAAAATTGCCCCCAAGTGGCGTTGAGGGGACTTAAGGGGCGTTATAGATAATTATTTCCATTTTTAAACTATTAGACGCACAGTCTTTATATTTGATAAAGAGATTTCTTTCATAGAGTAGAGATTAGCTATAAGAAGGTTTTGTGAAAACAGACCTCTAAGTGGCGTTGCAGGGGTATAAGTGGCGTAAGAGATAAATATTTTCGTTTTTAAACTATTTGACCTACCTGCTTGAAAATTGGTGGGAATGTTTCTTTCATGGAGTAAATATCCGCTACAAAACGGGTTTGGAGAAAATTGACCCCAAGGGGTGTTGCAGGGGGTTAAGGGCAGATATAAATAATTATTTCTTTTTTTAAACTATTAGACTCATAGTCTTGAAATTTGGTTAGCAGATTCCTCTCATAGGATAGAAATACACTGCAAAATGTGTTTTGTGAAAATCGACCCCTAGGTGGTGTTGCGGGGGTTCAAGGGGCGTTATTGATATTTTTTTTGCATTTTTAATTAATTGGACGCACAGTCTTCAAATTTTGATAAGCAGATTCCTTTCATAGAGTCCAATTCCCCTACAAAATGGGTTTGGTGAAAACAGACCAGAAGTGGCGTTGCGGGGGCTCAAGGGGCGTTATAGACAATTATCCCCATTTTTAAACTGTTAGACGTACAGTCTTGAAATTTGATAAGCAGATTCCTTTCGTAAAGTAGAGAACCGCTACAAAATGGGTTTCGCGAATATCAACTACTAAGTTTAATTTCGGGAGATTAAGAGGCGTAATCGATAAATATTTCCATTTTTAAACTACTTGATCATCCTGCTTGAAAATTGGTAGGCATGTTCCTTTCATGAAATAGAGTTCCTCTAACAAAGAGTAAAATGAAAATTGACCCCCAAAGATATTTGCGAGGGGTCAAGAGAATTACAGAAAAAAATTCCTGTTTTTAATTGTTAGACCCATATACTTGAAATTTTTAAGCATGTTTTTTTTGTTGTTGAATAGGGATCCACTAAGAATAAATTTTAAGCAAATCAAGAGTTCTGGGGGGGGTTGCAGGGGGTTACTGGGACGTATTGACAAAAAAAAATTACTTTTTTCGAGTAACAAGGACTATAATAATGAAATTTGGTTTGCATTTTTCTTTTGTTGAATTGAAATCCGCTAACAGCGGTAATTTTGGAAAACGGCTCTCAACGGGATTACGGGGATATTTATAGTAAAACTTTTGCTTTTTTCTGTTAGATTTAGACTTGAAATTTGGCTTGCATGTTCAATTTACGGAGTAGAGATCCACCGAAAATTGGTTTTGTGGGAATCCACTTGGTTTTTGAGTTACGAAAGAGCAAACATCATTCTATGCTTCAATTTTAGAGATTTTTAGAAAATACAAATTAGATGAGTTCTGCTCTTTTTTTTTATCAACAGGTGACAGTTACAGGTATAAGTATATTTTTCAATTCAATCGAATTCTTAATGCTAGGACTTAGATATCAATAATTTATACATATATATAAGCAGTAAAAATTTATAAAACATCATGAAATACCCAGCGAAGCGGGCGGGTAACAGCTAGTATATATATATATATATATATATATATATATATAACCTATCATCAAATCTTTTTTGGTTTTTCTTCTTAAATTCTTGAACATTTCCCTGTTAGATAGCAACAAACATTAGTTAATCAGTTTATAAATAATCAAAAATTTTATTCTAATAATTTGCACACTTTAGAAAATTCTGTTTTAGTCTGAAACAGATTAATTCAAATTTATAAACGGTAAATAAATCAGATTTCTCGCGCAATGTTTATTTAACGGTCTAAGTAAATCTTGCAGGCAGGCAACAAATTTTTAATTAAAAAACGCAATGGAACTGTATTTAACAATATATCATCACTCATATTAAACCTTGTCTCTGTACTCCTTTGCAATAATTGAGGAAACTCAGCTTGAAAAATAATAACAATAATAAAAAAAATCGAATTTATGGACATTTAAAATTTGTGTTCGAACAAACTATGTTAAAAGGAAGTGTCTCCTTGTCAAACTGTACTTCCCGGAAAATTTCATCAAAGTCGAAAAAGAAACTCGGCATTTCTTTTGAGTTTAATTGGAAAACAAATAACCCAACAAAAAAGTCGTTTAAATGTCCACCAAATAAATAATAATCATAATGCAACTCCCCTTTCAATTTCCAAGACAGGTTACTCCAATCGTTTCACGCAAACGATTTTTTCCTCATTGTTGGCCTTCTAACAGTTTAATTAAATGATTTCCATTTCCAGTAAAAAAAATGTAAAAGTTCGGCGATAATGGCGCCAAGATGGCATGTAGACGAATACAATTGCAACCCTATCAGAAAAATCCTTTCCATTCTTTTTTACTAGCGGTCTGTCCAGTTGGATGCGTAAGGCAGTTGGTCAGTAGCGAATAATGCTTTTGCGCCGTTTTCCTGTTTTCTCTGTAGGCCAGGAAATATTTTCACTATAACAAGACATTTTCAGAGCGACATGACGATCACAACACGTGAGGAAAGCTTTCATCAAACTCGTGTTTTAGTAAGTATGAGTTCCGTTCCCATTCTATGCGGCGCGCTAAAAGCACGTGTTTAGCCCTCTTTCAAAAACAAAAGAGCTCCGCTATTTGTTGCATTTCTTTCCATTCTTCAATTCAGTTGAAATGCTCTTTATATAGATTGATAATTTTTTACTGATATGCATCCTTTGTTTAAATAATCAAAAATTTTCTTTGGGGCTCTAGAATTAAATATTCGATAACTCATTTTAGAATCTGTGTAAAAGATACCGAATTGGAAATGAACGCATATTTGTTTTTAAATTAAATTATTTAATATTAAATTTTTAGTTTGTAAAAAAAAAATTTGAATTTTATTTAATTTTTAAAGTAAAATTAGTATTTTATTACAATTTTTTTTAACTTTTTGGATATTAGGAATTTATGCTACTTCGATTTAATGAATAATATTCTTCATAGATCAGCGGCGTATACAAGGGAAGGGTTGAAGGACCCCCGTAGACCAATACCATTATTATATTAGGGCATAGATAATATTAGGGCCCCCTTCAAAGTCAGGTTTTGAATCCTAATTGGTTAAATACGTATTTGGCGTCAGTCAGGCCCTGTGCCCCTTAAAATCCTGCCCCCCTCCACGATGGTGGTAGGTTGTGGGGGTGTACGTTACGCCACTGGACCAGCTGATTTTTAATTTTTATTATTAAGAAGATTACCCCTCAGAGTTTTTGTTTGCGTGTTTTTTTAAAATAAACTTACCCCCTCCCCCTTTAGAGGGGAGTACGCCACTAATTGAAATATTTGAACACTCTGTATCGTTATTATTATGTAAATTATATTCTATATAATTTATTACTTGTCAAACATATTTTTTAAATCTGATTTAATATGTTTTTTTTTTTGTATAATCGATCGTCGTTTTTCTTGCGCAATAGTTGCTAAGATTTAGAATTGGATGGTAAATCATGCAAATGCTGTGAAAGTTCAAAGGAAGGGGGGGGGGCTTAGAGCTGACTGTTAGAATTTGATCTTTTTCTCTTGTAATCTTCTTTATATAACAATATATCATATTGTAATATAACAATAATAATTCCGTAATTATTGTTGTTCTAAACTTCGGTCAACTGTGAATTTTCAGAACGTGTGCAATATTATGTTCTTCTGTCTCACATTTTATATTTTTGATTTATTACTTAAAGTTTATTATCAGTTTTTATACTTATTTTGATGTTTTTCAAGGTTTTTTTTCTATGTGCCTTATCCCTAATTACCCTTTTATCTATTAAGATCATTGTATATGCTAAAAAAAAATACATATTTGATGAAAAACATAGCGATAACCTTTGATTATTTTCCAATTGATTCTCTTTATCAAATCATTTTAAAATTCGATATATATAAAAATAAATGAGGGATAGATTAGATATCCTGCAAATCAGAGGAAGCTTAAATTTTGAAATAGAGAACCAAGAACAAGAAACCAATATAAGAAAAGTCAATTGACCATAATGGAAAGCTATCATATTTTCTAAAGCTGTCACTGACTTAAGGCAGTGAAGTAGGGTTAAACTTGCTTTATGGTATCCTAACCTTCCCCTTCCGCAGAAAAGTTATACATAACAGTGTAAGAAAAAAGATTAAGAATATAAACTATACGATTGAAAAAAAAAATTACGGCTAAAATTATACAAAAAATAGGAAGCAATGATGCATATGAATTAAACAAATTTAGTATCAGAGTGAAAAATAATCGACCATTAGCATTCATTAAAAAGTTGTATATTTGTGTCAATAGCATTAAATATCATTTTTAACACCCAAAGTCCAGTGAAATTTTGTAGTGCATCAAGCGGATTCAACACGTATATATCCAAAACAGGAAGGATTTTGCAGTGCGTCTTACATGATACAATCTTAAAGATACTTCTATTATAAAAAATAGCCATGACGTAATAAAAGGGTTGGACAATGAGATGTTTTTTCAGTGCATGTGGTTTGGATTTTGAAAGTGGCCGCGGTGGCCAAGTGGTCTAGGCATCGGATCATGGCTAGCGTGTCATGGGTTCGATCCCAGTACCACTAAAGATCCGCCGTGTAGGGGAGCAATGCACGTTAAATCTGTCGAGAGCTCAAACGTCCTCCCGTTGGTGTGGTGTGGTAGTTAGGAGAGGGGGTGCCAGCTCAGGTGTCGTCCACGTCACTTGACCATGGTTCAAAATTACGCGGACCGTCGCCAAAAGCCCACGTGTTGCTAATCAGTGCGACGTTAACATTCACTCACTCACTTGGATTTTGAAAACTTATTCAACTCTTTTAATATAGACATCTGATCTGGATATTTTCTAATATATATGGAACTGGATGGTTCTATTGGGTCTGAAGAGTTTAATATACTTATATTAAATATGTTTTAAAAGAGAGAATTTTATTATTTATAAACTTCATAAACAAAGTAAGGGATTTTTTTCAGGGTGGTTCTGCTTGTAATATTTTGGCGAAGTTATCTTTACACTATTAATAAATTTAATCGGATACATAATTTTTAAATTTTTCATTCAGATTCATATAAATGATGATGTTTTTGAGAATGTGTATCAACTTTTCAGAATTACAGATGAATAATTTATGTGCAGTAAAATTATAATATACATGCGAATTTTTTTATGCAATGAATTTACATTTTTTCTTTGTATTCACTCACATTAGATTTTAAAAGTATTTTTAGTCTCCTTAAGTATATTCAGTTTAAACAACTCTTTTGTCTTTGATAACCTTTAAAAATTTCAAGGTCAAACGACAGCCTTATTTATATGTTCTGTTTTTCCCGACTCTTAAGCCCCAATAGTAATTGGATATATGGAAGTAGCATACTAAAAAAAAATTTTAAATATCCTCACATTTTGATTTTGTTTTAAATGTGAAAAATTATTTTATTATTTTTACATCTTTGTTAGTTAAATTATCTTTTTTAAAGAAAATAATTTAAAGGATTTTCTGATTGCGAAATATATTTTTATTGACATTTATTTATTATTATATATATATTTTAGAGACTTATGAGATAAGAATGATGAAAAAAAACCATAAGCGTATAAATGCGACAAATTAATTATTATGATATAAAACAAGGATATAAATTACTATAAAAATTTGACCGTGAAGTTTTAGTAACAATAAAAATTAAACAACAATTAACAGTAAACGATATATGTAAGAATGTCACATTTTACCTTAAACTTAGTTTCATCCCTAGGACGTGCCATCTCTACATGATTCCTTTTTAATTTCTTTCATTGTATTTTCATTAAAGTACTAGGTTTCTTCGAATATTTCTGAATCGTATACTTCTGAAAATAATGGATACTGACCCACAAATATTAATCATATTTCAATATCGTAATTATAGAATTATTTGCAAAATTTAGATCATCGTAATCATTAATATTCACATTTAAATAATCAAACCATTAACAGTAATAAAAAAATTCAAAAGATTTTTCCCACAATAGTTGGCAACGTAAATAATTTCAAAATAAAAGAAAATGTTTAGAACACAATAGATCTTCTAAAATCGATGTACGATAAAATAAAAATCTAAAGAATTTTTCGTTGTTCCGAGAAATTAATTTTCTGATACATCCAAACATATATTATTGATAAAAGAACAATAAAATTAGTAAATAAGAAATAAATTTCACTTACAAGTACTTTCTTCACATTCCATTGAATAATTTTTCTTTTCACCACAACTCAGAAACCGAAATGGTCTGTTGCCACTATTAATTTTGAGCAAATAAGAATATTTAGAATACAAAAATTATGAACATTAATTCAGATTAATTAAATAACATTATTTATAATTTTATTAAAATGATGTAATTAATAAAAGTAATAATTTATTAAATACACAAAAACATTTAGAATATATTAATTATGGTGTTATATTATTTTGTAATTCTTATTCATGCAAGAATAGTGTACCTGGGAAATAATGAAAAATCCAAACGATTTTTAAAATTATTTATACATGAAGTTAAAAGATATACATAAAAAGTGCAACTAAAATTTTTTAGTAATATGTTCGTTTTTCTCTAGACACTTTTTTTTTTTTAAGGATTTAAAAAATTAACAGATTAAAGATGTTAAAAAAACGAATTTCATTCTTTTTTTTACCTAAAGATAAGGTTTAATAAATAAAAAAGCTATATAATATCGGAAAATAGATTGGTAAGATGCGTGTCAAAATTAACGCACATCTCTGGTATAGGATATACAAAAAACTTTTTGGAACGCACAATATCATGGACAAAGCAATGCTAAATTTGAACTACTTTTATCACAGAAGCCATTTTTTTATAAAATTCTTTTTCCAATATATTTTTCATTACATAACAGATTTCTCAAAAACGTCGCTTGCATTTCAAACGTAGCTTTTAACCCACCAAAACTTGTGACGCAATGAAAATTCGGTCGATAATGGATGGAGGGGTGTGATGGAAGTATAGAAAGAATATATACTTAAAAGGTTGTTTCATAATGAAATGATTTTTCTTCGCATTGGGAAAGAAGAGTTGGAAAATTAGTTCACGCTGGATGTTCTTTTTTTCCATTTCTGTAATGAGGCTTTAGTATTATGTTGTAATCGTAGCTTTTACAATTGAGACAATTTTTTTCCCCTCCGTTTTAATACTGGTCAATTTTTTTAAAGGAGACACTTAAATTTTAGAGATACAAAATAGAAAATAGAGCACGTGTTTCATCATATTTTTCAGCAGTTTATTGCTTACATGTAATATAAGATAAATTGTTTATGTATTATCATTTGACACTAATCTCAAAGGAAATAATTTTTTGTCCCAGAATCATTGTTGGAAAAATATTTCTTTGCCTTTTTCTGGAAAAAATTAAAAATATTTCAAATCTCTAAATTTTTTTCTCACTTTCTTCAGTAATTTGAAGAGGAACGGGAAAAGCCCAGAAAAGATATTTTTGTTAATTCTGATTCATATATAAAACTGAAATACTTTTCTGCAGAAAAGTTTAAGAGTTGAAGAGTATAAATTGGAAATTATATTTCTCACAAATACATCATGTATGGGGTAACTAAATAATAATAGATGTAAATTCGTAGCTTGGGATGTTTCATTCGATCCGCATGTTCATATCCTGATTCCACTAAAGACCCGTTGTGCAAAGAGGTAGATGCACGTTGAATATGCCTGAGTTTTCAAAGTTCTCACGTCGATGCGGTGTGGAAGAGTGTACTGGATTCTCAAAATACAAGATTCATCCTTGTCTTTTGATCATGGTTCAATTTTGCCAGGACCCGTAGTCTTGATTGCAAACAACAGATCGACGTATATTGCCGTGTCCTAGTGCCACTGAAGACCCGCCGTGTAAAGGGGCTGATGCACATTCAATCTGTCGAGGCTCAAAGTCCTCACGTCCACGTGTTAGGGAAGTTTAGAGAGGGTGTCTGTCATCGCTTCAACGTAGTTCGTCTCCGACAAACCACGTGTTGTTTCAGAGTGCAACATAAATTAAAAGTGCAGGGTTCGTCTGTGATATATTTCCCGTTGGTTTTAAGTGTGACTCTAATAAGCAATCAAACAGTATCACAATACATAATTTCTGCAGAGTGAGTGAATATTAACGTCGCGTTGTTCAGCTACACGAGGGCTTTGGGCGACGGATTTCATAATTTTGAACCAATGTCAAGTGACGAGGACAACACCTGAGCTGGCACCCGCCCCCTCTCCAAACTACCACACCACACCAACAGGAGGACGTTTGACCTTCCTACAGAATTAACGTGCATCACTCTCGTACATGGTGGGTCTTCAGCGGTACTGGTCTCGAACTCATGACACGCCAACCACGAGTTCGTTATCTTGACCATTAGGATACCGCGGCCTCATAATTAATGCAGAAAAAAGAGCATAAGGATTTGGATTTTCTCAAAAAATTTCATTATGTCTCACTGCGGAAATTTATGAATGTATTTATTATACAAAATCACAGAAATTCTGATCGCAATTCGACGGTCGAACGAAGTGTTAGGATCCTTTTATCGACAATTGCCTATCGTGAGAGGAAAACATAAATGTGACCTTCACTAAGGTTAGATACCTTCTTTATAACAAAGTATCTAACACAATGAACAGCCTTTTTCATCACACCCACACTATATTTATTCATTTGAATATTTTTGATTTTCGTGAATAGCTTAGGAATACTAATGGATATTAGAATACAAACTTAAAATACGTATTACGAAAGGAAATTTATGAAGTAATATTTATTTATTGTGCTCTATTTCTACTATTTCCATTTTTCTGTATCAAGATGACCTCGTTTTAACCTTTTTATTCAGAGTTTTATTATTAAAAAAATTATACGCTCTCTTTAAATAATTTGTTACTGTATGTCTTAAACTTCAACTTTAGATGAATTATACTTCAATTTACTTATATTTCAATTTTGAAAGTATATTTGAAAACACGAAAGAAAACGAGAATTCATTTTCTCTTCGAAGTTTAACGGGAATGTTTTCATTCTCATCTTTTTTTTTTAATTCTGTACTGAATTATTAAATTTCTATGACATAGACGAAAATCTATCGACGACTAGAAATATATTTTCATAGCTTGTTACAATGACGAAATTTCACGGGAGTTATATGAAACATTTAAATACCAAAGTTTAAATCTTTCATTTTTTAAAAAAAAAAAGTTTTGTGACCTGGTTCAAGAACAAAAATGATTAATTTCTGATTGGTTGCTTTTCTTAAAAACTTTTTTTTATATTACAAAGGAGTACACTTTACCTTCCCTTAAAAATTGTAATTTATTATGACACGTATGAAATAATTTGATCGAAATGACTTATACAAATTTGTGTAAAAATTTATTAATTACTTAATTAATTTTTCAGCAATTGCACTTATTGTATTAAATCATCATAATTTGATTTGATTTGATTTCATTTTACCTCTCACTTTGAAGCAACACGAGGGATATTGGCGATGAATCTCACGAATTTGAACCAAGATCGAATGACGAGGATGACACCTGAGCTGTTCCTCCCCTTTTCCAAACTTTTACGGAGGGGCCCGATAGATTTATAAACCATCATAATAATAAGTAATAAAAACCTTTCCTCAATACCGTGCAGGTTGATCAATATCAGAGTTTGTTAGAAGAAAATATTATAGATCCCTCAAAAAAATAGCCCCTCCCCCACCGAATAGCTTTCGCGGTTTCGTTATTCGAGGTTTCCAGTGGAACGATTACGGTGCTAATGAATAAAATTAAAATAATGCTAATGAATAAATTATCATTAGTGATCATTAATGTACCGCTAATGATAAAAATAAGCGATTAATTAAAACTTTTTTTATTAGGATGTCGATTTGTTCTAAAAAAATTAAGTGGGAAGTTGACTAAAAATTACTCACGTTCCAAACTTCCCTCAAATATTTTTATCAGTTTTTAGAGATGTCCGAAAAAGATTGCTAAGAAAGACCAAATATTCCGTTAACATTAGAATTTATATATCTAATTTTGAACCATTTTGTCCAGCAGTCATACGAATTGATAAAAAAAAGGGTGCCTATTTTTATGTAATGACCCATTTTTTTATAGATCTCTCTCGAGATAATGCACCTAAAAAGGAACATTATTTAATTTCAACTTTTCTTTTTTAAATTAGAGCTTTAAACTTTTAAATCATGTATTTTAAGTTTAAATCTTCCTATATGATTTTCTGTCTGTTATTATCCTACTTTTTTTTATCAACTTCAACTTGGATATTTGGATTAAATCAGTACTTCTCAAACTTTCGAAGTCTGCGACCCAATTTTCAATCATAATTTTCATGGCGCCCCCCTCCGTACAATAATAATGTAATGAATTCAATAATATTTTGACGCTAAAGCTACAATACGACTTAAAAAAAAACTGTACAAATTGTCAAGATAAGTATTAAATTTTGCGTATAATTTTGTATATGACAAGCCCATGGTACTAGTACTTATTAAACATGTTCTTAACTTAGAATTGATGAATTAAGGATCAAGAACATCGTGCAGTACTGATACATTTACATTATATCATTGTAAACGTGTATTTTTTTTACTATCTCAGAATGTATTGTTTTGTTTTGATTCCTTCAGTAAATTAACAATATTTTTAAATCTTTTATTTTTAACATGCTCGTGCTCCCTGATAGGATTATCACGCCCCCCTTACGGGAGCACGCCCCGTAATTTGAGAAACGCTGGATTAATTGACTAGCCAAGCATAGTTAATGTGATGAGACAATACTGTGGTCCCCTTAACGAACGAACCCTTTATGTAAAATAATTCTTTTTTTTTTACACAATATTGAATTTTCATATGAATTACCTTGACTCAACCAGTGTCTTTCTTACAAATCCCATGAGGAAAAATGATACCTTAACAATTTCCATTTGTGATTATTGCCGAAAAATTTAACCCGAAAATTACCCGATGAGGAAGTCTTTGTTGTTTGTTCTTTTCAACTTCCTTATGCGAGGGAGATTGCGTGGCATCTCACAAACCTCGTGCATTCTTCAAAACAATGGAATGACATAATCTTGAGTAACCTCTCTAAAAACACATCAGTCTTTACACAAACTGATAAGACCGGCGTCTCTAAACAAACTGAACCTACTTTGACGGTCTTAAAGGACACTGATATGCCCATTTTTTCCCTTCAGAGAAATGGGAATATTCCAAGGAATTAACAAGAAAGAGATTTATGTATTAAAAATCTTCGATTCCCTTCTTTATTTGAATTACGCCGAAACCTTGTTATTGTTTGACAGATAGACGCATTGTTTGATAAATCTGATTACGCAGTTTCGATTTAAACTAACCAGACTTTTTAACGAAATATTGTAAGGTAAGTAGGGGGAAGTTGCCGCATTCAAGGATTTTTCGATTTGTACAGTAAAAATGGAATTGACAAAACCATGAAAAAAATACACTTTATTTTTCAATATTTAATTAGTTATGTGTACAAGTTAATTCTCTTCTTAGTGTAAAAATAAATAAGAAATTTAATAGTAAAGAAATTCATTTAATTGTGGCATGTTTCCCCATATATAGGAGAAGATGCCACTAGTCATAGAGAAAGATACAACAACACCACAGCAAATAAAAAAGTAAACAAACATTATAAAATTAAATATGAAATAACAATAACTATAGAAAAACAAAACAAAAAAATTCTTTCATAATTAGCTTGCTGAAAATAATAGCAGTACGGGTTCGAAGGATAGCCTCCACAACATTTCATTCAGTGCAAATGATTATCATTGCAATCTTTGTGCAACCATTTGTTCTATTCGATGCACTGAATCCAGTCACACTTGGGACCTTTTTTTTAGCATAATAGTACCCTTTATACGCAGCACAAACATTGTCATTATTACCCTCATCAAAACTGTCCCCACTAGTATCTAGAGGAATTTCTTCGCCTGAGGATTACAAACTGATACAGCTCTTTCTTCTGTTTCTTCAAAGGTTTCTTGTTATTTGTTTTGACCTTACCCGCTTTTCTAGCTTTCTTCGGGCCTTTTCCAGCATAGTTGCTCTCCTCTCTGATTCAGTTAATATTTCTGATGTTAGCTTTTTACACCCGGTTGGTTGGTTTGCATTTTCTGACCAGAGGAATAGGGCTGTACTCCCGTATTCTGTGCTGGTGGAAGCAACCGATGGTGATAGACCACTTTTTAATTGCATTTAAGTATCATTAATTAAAGTAATAATTATTAATTGCATGTATATTTTATACTATAGTATACAGTGTTTCGAATTTAAGAAAAATACAAATTTTAAAGTTCTTGTCTAGGCTACACCTATCACAATACACCATCATTACTCATTTGTTCAAATCAATAGTTCGGTTTGAGCTTATGTTTGCGAGAGATTCTGAACTACGCACAATTATTTGTTAACGATTACGATTTGTAAGAGACAACGTATGCTACATACTAGGTAATTAAAAGGCGAAATTGAGGCCTACTTTTGCAATGATGCCCATGGCCTCAAGGAGCCTTAAGCTATCTATATATATAAAGGAGAAAAGCGACTGACTGACTAATCACGATATCTCCGGAACTATTCAACCTACAGATTTGAAATTTAGTAGACATGTTCCTTTCATAGAGTAGACGTCAGCTAAGAACGGATTTTCCGAAATTCGAAACGCAAGGGGCGTTATGGGGGTTAAGGGGCGTTATAAATAATGGTTTCCATGTTTAAACTACTTGATGTACAATCTTGAAATTGGGTAAGCAGATTCCTTTCAGAGAGTAGAGATCCGCTACAAAATGAGTTTGGGGAAAATCGACCCCCAAGTGGCGTTGCAGGGGCTTAGGGGGCGTTATAGATAATTATTTCCATTTTTAAACTATTTGACGCACTGTCTTTAAATTTGATAAATAGATTCCTTTCGTAGAATAATGATTAGTTACAAACGGGTTTTGTGAAAACAGACTTCTAAGTGGCGTTGCGGGGGATTAAGGGGCGTAATAGATAAATATATCCGTTTTTAAACTACTTCACCTACCTGCTTGAAAATTGGTAGGTAAGTTTCTTTCCTGGAGTAAATATCCGCTACAAAATGGGTTTTGGGAAAATTGACCCCCAAGGGTGTTGCGGGGGGGGGGGGGTTTAAGGGGCGTTATAAATTCCGATTTTTAAGTTACTAGACGTACAGTCTTGAAACTTAGTAAGCAGATTCCTATTCATAGGGTAGAGATACGCTACAAAATGGGTTTCGTGAAAATTGCCCCCAAGTGGCGTTGCGGGACTTAAGGGGCGTTATAGATAATTATTTCCGTTTTAAACTATTAGACGCAGTCTTTATATTTGATAAATAGATATTTTTCATAGAGTAGAGATCAGCTATAAGAAGTTTTGTGAAAACAGTCCTCTAAGTGGCGTTGCAGGGTTAAGTGGTTAATAAATATTTTCGTTTTTAAACTACTTGACTACTGATGAAATTGGTAGGATGTTTTTTCATGGGTAATATCGCTACAAAAGGTTTGGGAATGACCCCAGGGTTTGCGGGGGGGGTTAGGGCGTTATAAATTCGATTTTAAGTTATTAGACTACAGTTTGAAACTTAGTACGCAATTCTCTCATAGAGTAGAGATACGCTAAAAATGGTTTCGTGAAATTGCCCAAGTGGCGTTGCGGAACTTAAGGGCGTTACAGATAATTATTTCCATTTTAAACTATTAGACGCCAGTCTTTATATTTGATAAAAGATTTCTTTCATAGAGTAGAGATCAGCTATAAGAAGTTTTGTGAAAACAGACCTCTAAGTGGCGTTGCAGGGGTTTAAGTGGCGTTAGAAATAAATATTTTCGTTTTTAAACTACTTGACCTACCTGCTTGAAAATTGGTAGGAATGTTTCTTTCATGGAGTAAATATCCGCTACAAAGCGGGTTTGGAGAAAATTGACCCCCAAGGGGTGTTGCGGGGGGTTAAGGGCAGATATAAATAATTATTTCTATTTTTAAACTATTAGACTCACAGTCTTAAAATTTGGTTAGCAGATTCCTCTCATAGGATAGAAATACACTATAAAATGTGTTTTGGGAAAATCGACCCCTAGGTGGCGTTGCGGGGGTTCAAGGGGCGTTATTGATATTTTTTTTGCATTTTTAATTAATTGGACGCACAGTCTTCAAATTTTGCTAAGCAGATTCCTTTTATAGAGTGCAATTCCCCTACAAAATGGGTTTTCTGAAAACAGACACAGAAGTGGCGTTGCGGGGGCTCAAATGGCGTTATAGACAATTATCCCCATTTTTAAACTGTTAGACGTACAGTCTTGAAATTTGATAAGCAGATTCCTTTCGTAAAGTAGAGAACCGCTACAAAATGGGTTCCGCGAATATCAACTACCAAGTTTAATTTCGGGAGATTAAGAGGCGTAATCGATAAATATTTCCATTTTTAAACTATTTGATCATCCTGCTTGAAAATTGGTAGGCCTGTTCCTTTCATGGAATAGAGTTCATCTAACAAAGAGTAAAACGAAAATTGACTCCTAAGGATGTTTGCGTGGGGTCAGGAGGAGTTACAGAAAAAAATTACTGTTTTTAATTGTTAGACCCTTATACTTGAAATTTGTTAAGCATGTTTCTTTTGTTGAATAGGGATGCACTAAGAATAAATTTTAAGCAAATCAAGTTCTGGGGGTTGCAGGGGGTTACTGGGACGTATTGACAAAAAAAAATTACTTTTTTCAAACTACAAGGACTATAATAATGAAATTTGGTTTGCATTTTTCTTTTGTTGAATTGAAATCCGCTAAGAGCGGTAATTTTGGAAAACGGCTCTCAACGGGATTACGGAGATATTGATAGTAAAACTTTTGTTTTTTTCTGTTAGATTTAGACTTGAAATTTGGCTTGCATGTTCAATTTACGGAGTAGAGATCCACCGAAAATTGGTTTTGTGGGAATCCACTTGGTTTTTGAGTTACGAAAGAGCAAACATCATTCTATACTTCAATTTTAGACAATTTAGATGAGTTCTGCCCTTTTTTTTATTAACAGGTGACAGTTACAGGTATAAGTATATTTTTCAATTCAATCGAATTCTTAATGCTAGGACTTAGATATCAATAATTTATACATATATATAAGCAGTAAAAATTTATAAAACATCATGAAATACCCAGCGAAGCGGGCGGGTAACAGCTAGTCACTGTATAAAAGGGGTTGATGCGTGGTAAATTTTGGGGGGTTCAGCCTTCAGGTTGGCGGGGATGTGAAGGTAACACAAATGTCGACTTCGTTATTTGACTATGATTCCAAAATTCGAGGTGCTTTGGTTGTGGTTAGCAAACACATTTGTATTGGACTAACTGTAAGAGTATATCACAAAAATGTATTTTGGTTATATTCTTGAGTAAATATTCCTTAATAGCACATTATTTATTCGAGACATTCACTAGAATTATTTTCATAAAATTTCTAATGACAGAAACAAAATCTTACGTAAATATACCAACAATAAGTCTTGGTACTATCTTGTGGTGTTGGATTCAAAAATTCACTACAAATACACAAAGCATAAGTGTCACAGGCTCCAACACGAACTCCAACTGTGCGTAGGGTTTTTTTACAGATTGCAGAAAAGATACGTGTGATTCGAATGATGACTTATTTTGTTTTTAATGACTATTAAGTGGTTATGAATGTAAATTTTCACACAGGGAAAAATTGCCAATATTTAAAAAAAGTATATTTTGTCGACCTACCTTTTTTTTACTTATTTGTATCAATAACGTGTTCTAGAAAATGATATTCTGGGTATTCCCGGTTTTGAACCTTGTCTGAACTTATTAAAACAAAACAAACACGCGGTGACGTGCTTTCCCAACTAAATTTAGCTAACCTTGAGTCGAATAAAAAAGAACAGAAGACGCATTTCGATCGGTAATTGTCTCTCGCTTCGAATTTGAAACTAATTATGTTGTATTTGGTTCAACGCACTGTGAATGAGTCAGGGCTATTTTCTTTAGATTGAATGTATCAATTGAATGATGAGTTCCTAATTAACCACGATCTGATGGGAGTGGTTCCCTTTTCTAAGTAAAGACATTCTCTTAAAAAGTTACATCTATTGATAACATTTATTTCCGAACAACTTTCCTTAATTTTTGAAAAAGAACAGTTACAGCTACAGCTTCTAGTAGCAAAATCTGTTGCTCAGATTCTGAAAGCAAGTCTGATTCTGCCCAGAATCTGCTTCTATTTTGGAAATGTTTTAGACTAATAAACAACAAAGAGATTCTTTACATTCGAAATTATTACGAATTAGATAGTGAATAAGATCAATTTATAAAGTAATAGAAAAGCTGTATATTAAACAGGGGTACAGCTACCGCCGCGTATCAATGATACGGGGACTCCAAGCTACAGGGCCCCAAACATGTGTAATATTCAGACACTTTCAAATAAGTTTTGTTAATGTGGTGAATTTTATTTATTTCCTAATGAATTTTCATACCAGGCACACTCAGAACCATTCAGGGATGTTACTATTCACAGAATCTCAAAACTCTTACATGATGAGTTATGGGGTTCGAAAGACAGAAATGCCAGCTTAGGTTCTGCCCTCGCCAATTGACCGTTGAGCGGAGTTACTTAGTTTGTCAACAAAAGCTTTTTGTTCGTCTCAAATGCAGTCTTTTTAAACTGTTTTTACTTTTAAACCTTAAGGGACGCTTTCGTGTTTCATAAAATTCTTAGCGCAAAGGAAATTTTTCACCCACAAATTGGGGATGCCTTATAACCAGCATAAAGGATGTTCTTATGCTTAACACCCCCAGTGTAAGAGAATGTATTTATGCTTTAGAGCTTCCAGCCACAGTAACCAAATGGTCATGGCCACTAATTCGCGGTTGGCGTTGTCCAGTCGTGGATTCCAGTTCTGATACGACTGAAGACGCACAATGTAAAGAGGCTAATACAAGTTAAATCTGTCGGGGATCAGAGATCTCACTTTGGTTTGGTGTTGAAGTTTAGAGCTTGAATGTCAGCTCAGGTGTCGTTCTCGTCACTGGACCATGAGGAGGTTCGTTACCAATAGCCCTCGTGTTAAGAGGTAGACATAAAACCCGTGGAATAAATTCGCTAGGTTTGATTGTGATATTTGTTGAGGCCGTCTTCTCTTAGTATTAAAGGTTTTTTTTTATTGAGAACATTTATAAACCCCGTGCACCACACAATGTATCACACGGGGGCTTACAGCACAAAGGAAAGAAGGAAGGATTACAACACAAACAGCCATGTCTTATCCGGGATTCGAAAACAGTCCCTACGTCAACGCAGTCAGCGTCACTAAACACTATACCGGATAGGCGGCAGTATTAAAGATTCAACATTCTTTTTCAGAGGCATTGTGATTTCAATATTCTGTAGGGAAAAACATATTTCCTTCCTTCCTCAGTGGCTCGACAGCCCAAGGTGGGCCTTGGCTTTCTCAAGAATTCTTTTCGAAACCAGTCTTCCTCCTGCTAGTTTCTCGAATTTTTAGTTCTAAAAACTAGGAGGTCTTTTTCCAAGCCATCAATCCAACTTGAATTTGGCCTGCCTTTTCTCCGTGTACCAATTGGTTGGGCATCGAAGACTTTTTTAGTGGTGTGGTCTTTGTCCATTCTGACAACGTGCATGTCCAATTAATTCGTTGTACTTTGAAGAAAAATATATTTTATGTAGTAAAATTCACATTTCAGTTTAAATCAATCCATTTTTTTCGATATAGATTTTGTTTTTCACATTTCTACCCTATATTCCCATCAAAGATTCTGAAAGGAACTTTAACTTTGTGTTGAGATAAAGAACGAAATATTTAGAGTTTTTCTAACTAGTAAAAACATTGTTTGAGTGTAAAAAATACAAAATCTCACGAATATTTGTATATGAATATTAGAATATTTTTCTTTCTGATATCACGTCCCGAAAGAGTCCTATGATATGAAATGAAATAAAAATAGCTTAAGGTAATGACGTCAATGTAAGTTTTATTTTAATATCATTTGGGGGTTCAGTAGCCAAGTGACCACTGGTTGCGAACTTGTGTGGCCAGCGTTATTTTTATCGAGTCCTGCTGTCGCTAAAGATCCACATCATAGAGGGCCTGATGTTCGTTAAATTTATCGAAGCTCAAAATACTCACGTTGGCGTAGTAAAAATTCAGCTGTAGTCCTTGTCTCTTGAGGGTGGCTCTCTCAAATTACGAGGTCCGTCGCCAAAAGCTCTCGTGTGCTCAAAAGAACAGTGCGACGTTAATAATCAATCAATCAATCAATTGAGGGGGCTCACGATTACGAGGTTCGTCGCCAATAGCATCTTGCAGCTTCAAAGTGCGACGTTGACAATGAATCACACACAGTAGGATGAATTCTTTTTTTTTCTTTACTTCTGTTACTATTTGGTTTGATAAAAGTATCATAGAAAGATATATTCTCGCCAAGCGTTTATTTTTTTAATCAAAGAAGTTAAAAAAAATAAGATTTTCTTAGCGCAGCCGCAATTTTGTTTTCTTTACTGTTCAGTTTTTTTCTCTATTTTTGCTCTTTTTTTACATTTGAAGCAAATTATTGCTAGTAAATGAGAAATCAATAATTATATAAGAACTTTTAATAATAAGCTAGTAATTTTACTAATCTGGGTACCATAATACTGTGTTGTAAAGATTTATTTCATTTCTATTTTAAAATTGTCCTATATTTTGTATACAATAAGACCTCCACTTAAATCTGTGTCTTTTCACAGTTTTTCGAATGCTGTATTTTTCATTGATTAATTATAGTGTTTTTTCAAGCTGGCATATTGTTTTAAAACCTTTGTAAAAAAATATTGGCATAAATTCGGCATTTTGGGTACTTATTCGTTTTATTTATTTTTGTGAAGAAAAGTTCGTGAAAAAGAATCCCCAAACCGTCTCTCTCTTGTCTACTTCTCAGTCCAGCACTATATATGATAATTTTCAAAATTTCTTTTGATTTATTGAGCAGTACAGAATACTACAAAAGTTTTTGTCTAAATATCTTAGGAATTTTTGAAGGCAAAATTCGTTTACATTTTTCTGAAACGGATACTCTTCACAACGAATACTGTATCCTGAAGTTTGATTGGTGGAAATAATTTTTTCCCGGAAGGATGAGATTGTGCATTTCCTTTTATCACTAATCATAAAATAAACAAATAAAACCGAGTTCAGTTTTTCCTGTAGAAGAATATTTTCTCATCCAAACCTGATTCAGTGGCAGTGATATTCCGATGACTGAGTTTTCCAGAATCTATATAAATAAATAAAATTGAAGTGTCTGTTTGTAATTTCAAATTAGCAACTTTTTACTAAATGCATTTAAAGGTATATACGGTACTTATATCAAAAAATCAATTCTTAAAATTTTTGTCTGTCTGCCTGTTTGTTCCGGCTAATCTCGGAAACGGCTGGTGCGATTTTAAAAATTCTTTCACTAATGGAAAGCTACATTATCAGCGAGTAACATAAGGTACATTTTATCTCCATATTCCTACAGGAACGGAAACTATGCGGGTAAAACCGTGGGACTTTGCTTACTCCCCAACAAATTGGCGCAAAATTATGCATTTGGTCAATAATGGAAATTTTAATAATGGAAATTTTTCACATTTATAACACAGTGAATTGAAACACAGTGTAATTTAGCATCTTTACAAAAAGCAATTTTTTAAATGGTTTCTTATTAAACGTATAACGTTTATTACGTTACGTTTGTTAAATGTCAAACTCAAACTTTGAGAAATATCGCCAAGTTGGCTAAGAAGTTCTCTATTCCGACAATCCCAGATATTTTAACGCAAATTTTCTACCACATTTTAAAGAGGGAAACGAAATAGTTTTAGCGAATTGCGCGCGTGATATTGAAAATTTTATAGTAATTGACAGTTTCATAAAAAGTTTTGATTTTTCGAATGTTTATCACTTTGAATTTTTTAAAAATCTAATTATACAATATTCATATTTTGCACAAAATTTTTCACTTATACTGAACCTAGATATTTTACGTGGAAGTATTACTTTGAAGATATACTAGATAATACTATGGAGGAAGCCATACAATGTCACTCGCCGAATAAAATTAGGGAGCTTTACGCAATACTTATTTCATCTTCGGTCTTTCTAATCCTCAAACCTTTTGGAAAAAGTACTAAGACTACATGGCGGAAGATATTTTGCAGCAAATACAAGCAAATATGCTTTTCAATCAACACATCTACAACGAAACGAAATAAAGGTTTTCAAAATGGTTGGGAAGAAGCTACATGATTTTGGAATGATTATTCCTAGACGTGTCGACGGAAATGGCTTCGATGATGAAATTGCTTGAGAATTAAACTACGATTTTATAGCATTGCAACATCAAGTAACAGAATTTATCCCTCAATTAACTCCAGAACAAAGTCACGTTGTCGTAGCCTCTCGCTACCTCTAAGATTATCAACTCCCCTTCGGGTATTACCTGAACCTGAATGTGTTGAATGCATAATAAATTCACTACTTATTTTAACAAATCAATCTTATTTATTGACTTTTCTTAATTAAGAGATTACACAAATACTATTCAATTTTAAGAACAATAAAACACAGTGGAGAATGAGAAGGATTCAATAATCATGAACGACGGAATCCTATCTGAATCTACGAAGGGTCGACGCGTACAATTACAGCTACACACTTATACTTAATTGGAACAAATAAAACTAACCTGATTTCTTATGTTACGGCAGGTTCGTCTAGCTGCTTCCTTAATATCTTGATTGGATTCCTTTAATAGGCGACTTCTTTCTCTGCTATTCTCGCAGTTCTTTTATGAACTAATTTTATCCACAACGGTACGATAGACTCTACTCACAACATCTACGTTTACACTTGAAAAACATTTTCTCATTTCATTTCATTCTCTTCTCTCTTCATTTCATTCCCTTCTCTAACTCGCTAAACCCGAACTTATATAAAATATCTCATTTGCATAAATCACGCTTTGGCTCCCGGTGGAGATTGGTTGAAATAAATAAAACATTTAAAGAATATATGAGACGGTTAGTGAAACGCGTAAGAACCTTCACAACGTTTTCCAACAAGTGTTACGCAAAATAGAATCCGGCAGTGGTGCACTCTTTTTTCTCGACGCCCCTGGATGAACCGGAAAAACGTTTTTACTTAACTTATTATTAATGACCATCAGAAAAACCCAGAATATAGCAGTTGCTATGGCTTGTTCTGGATTAGCCGCGATTTTACTGACCAACGGTCGTACTGCACATTCCGTTTTAAAATTATCGCTTAATCTTGCATTTGAAGATTCACTCATCTGAAATTTCAGAAAAAAATAGCTCTCAAGGCAGGATGCTTCCACAATGCAAGCTTTTAGTGTGGGATGAAAGTACAATGTCTCACAAGAATGCTATAGAAGCGTTAAATCGGACTCTTCAGGGTTTACGAGATAGTACAGATATTATAGGAGGAATAGTACTTTATTATATATTGGCTGGTGAATTTTCAAAAACTCCCCCTGTAATCCTGTCGCAGATGAAATCAGTCTCTATTAAACCATCGAGCTTATGGGCAAAATTTGAAAAATTAAGTCTGAAAACGAATATGAGAGTGTATCTTCATAATGACGTAGATTTGGTACATTATGCAGAGACGCAATTGAAAATTGGTTATGGATGTTTGAACGCAAATGCTGGAGGTTATATTTTACTTCCAAAGAATTTTGTAATGTAGAAGAGAAAATGATGTAAATCTTATTGCTCAAATTTACCCGGGCTTGCAACAAAATTTAAATCGGGATCAGTGGTAGCGCGCAAGATCAATATTGGCACCTAACAATGACATTTTCCATAAAATAAACATTGAAAATTTAAACGACGTGTGGGGGAGAGGGGAAATGAAGAAATATTTATCAATGAATACAATCATGGATAAAGAACAAAGTACTTCATATCCCACGGAGTTCTAAAATTCACTTGAACTTTCGGGTGTACCCTCACATAAACTTCAATTAAAACTAAATGTACCTGTTATGCAAAATCTCGATGCTCCTCGACTATGTAAAGGAACGAGGCTTTGGATCACAAAACTGGTGCAGAATATACTTGGTGCCAATATTTTAACATATGTCATGAAAAGGGATAGTGTTATCATACCTCGAATTCCAAGTATCTCCACTGACCAACCGTTTCAACTCAAACGATTTCAATATCCCCAGTTTTAATGTTGCTATTAACAAAGCTAACATTTCAGGTAGCAGGGGTGCATTTGGAAAAGTAATGTTTTTCCCATGGCCAACTATATGTAGCCTGATCGGTGTGTCCAATGCCCAAATCTTCACATATTTGCAACTGACGGAAGGACATATAATATGGTACACAGTTCTGTTTTGAGCTCTTTTAAAGAGAAATTATATATTAAACGTAGATACTTTCGATTTTTAAAAATATTAATAGCTTAAGTTATTGAATTTATGTTGTTAATTATTATAAATTACATTTTCGGTTTTTTTAAACTAAGCTCAATTTTAGAATTTTTAAATTTTATTGGTTCTAGTCAAGCAATAAAAAAAATTACGATATTATATTACTTTTTAATGATAATGATTACGACTTTGACAGTTATTTAAAAACATCAACGCGAGCGGAGCCGCGGGTAAAAGCTAGTCCTTAATAAAAGTAAATCGGCCTAAAGCTTAATTTGCTGTCTGGTACTGGTTATTATTTAGTTTCCCACGAGAATTATATAGTTAGTTTGAAATATAAAGTTTGATAAAAAAGAAAAACAAATCGTTCCTTAAGTATTTAGAAGGCATGTTGGGAAATTTGAAACCACTACTTAGTAAATATTAGTAGTTAGGGGCAGCCTTTGAAATTCTTTTAAAGCCTTCTTCACCTAATGTTAATTCGGTACATGCTTTAAGCCAGAAAAGGAATTGAATTTTAATATTAAGTTCAAAAGATTTTTTTCACATGAAATTTTAAAAATCTACTTTCAGTTGCGTGACGGAGAATATTAGGAGGCCCAGACCTAGGGAGGCAAATTTTTAAAGGCCCCAAAATTTTTGAGGCGGCATCAATTTGAAATCGATTTTGTTTTTCATCAACTGTAAGACCGAACTTAAATGCTTCTTTCCTTGCTTTGACAACCTCATGATGTCAATATTAAAAGGGTAGAGTTATTTTTAAAAGTAATTTATCGTGTAAGTTACACACACAGTGCTTCTCAAACTTTCAACATTTGCGACCCTATTTTCTGTCATAATTTTCATCGCAGCCCCCCCCCCTTCTTACAATAACAATGTATTGAATGCAATAATAATGTACTTTGATGCTAAAGCTACAATATGACTATAATTATAAACCGTACAAATTATTAAGATAAGGATTTAATTTTGTATATGACCTGTTCATGGGAGTCTCTAGTAATTATTAAACTTGTGTTTAATTTAGTATTGATAAAGTAATTACCAAATACATTGATATTACTGCAGTACTGATACATTTATAGCTGTATCAGCATAAATGTATATTTTATTTTTGAATGTCATAATGTATTTTGCTTTGTTTCAATAAATTAATAACTACACTGGTGTCCAAAACTTAAGTATAATTGATAATTATGTGAATAAAGAAGGAACTGTAAATCAGAATGGCGGGCAAACGTGATATGCGAGTGCAAAATGGTTATAAAATAAGGAAGCAAATCAAAAGAATGATAATAATTAATTTTATTATCCAAAGGTAGCAGTTTGAAAGAAAACTGAGCATAGCAAGGATTCACACTTTAAAGAAAAAATGAAAGGAAACATTAAATAAAATACTGATGCTGCAGTTTAATAAGGCGTGTGGTCACCTCTGACAGCCAGGCACGCTGCACAGCGATTTACTACTTTCTATGAGATGCTGAATGAGTTGTGGGCTCAAACGGTTCCAAGCTTCTTGGAGAGCTCTCTTCAGTTCTGTAACGGAGCTTGGTGGGTGCAAAAGGGCTGCAAAATTGAAGCAGTAATGATAAGTACCTTAAAACATAATATTCTCTGTACAAATCTCTTTCAATTAGAATACGATATTAATTTCCAAATGTTTTTCTACTTCACTATTTTTCCAATTATAAGTTCAATCTTTTTAACAAAAGAAGAGAGAAAGACAACGTTAATTACTTATTAATTATCAAGATTTTTCCCCCCTCAAGAGTTCGTTCAAGTTCTTGATTTTTCAGAACTTATAAAAACATATAATTTCTACATCACAGTTTTTATATTAGAGTAATTAAGCATCACAATCTTAACTTCTTATAGGGATTAGAAGAATAAGCGAACAAAAAATAAGCTTTTGAAAATTCAGTTTTAAAAAGTACTACACATACATAAAATTAAATGTTTAATCACACATATAAATGAATTTGAGTAGTGTCATTAAACTATATATATTTTAGATTTCAATACATTTTTAATTTATAAATGCAAAAAAAGGAATAAAGTACATTTACAAACATTGTATCTTATATTACAATTTAAATAATAATCTGTTGAGTATTTTTTCTGTAATCAAAAGTTACCAATTCGACATTTTATAAGTTAACCTCATCTATCCTGATTAAGTAATCTTTTGAGGTCAGTCCCGCCTATTTCCCTGAGATGGTCAGTTTATTGTAATCTACTCTTCCGTTGACTGGTCAGACAGCTTCCTGTTCTTTAGAGATAGATAAAAAAAAATTCTTACTCAATGTTATTTATTTTTCTCTCGAAAGCCTATAATTAAAGAGCGTTAATTTTTGATAATATCAGACTCATTTAACTGAAGTTTTTGATTTAAAAATTACTTAGAGGTTTCTTTTTATTATATTAGAGTGATGCTATAAAAGTTTTAAAAATTTCTAAATAGATGTTTATGTATCAGTAATATTCTTAGAATCACAAATATTGAAATAAATACCTAAAACTTAAGTTTCCATCGTAACATAGAAATTGATGAATCAGTAAGGCAAATTAATGTAATCGAGCTTCTCTGTTTTTATAAAAACAAATTTGATATAGAAATATTTTTTATATTCTTTAGAGCAACCTCCATATAAAATGCTCGTGATTTTTTCCGAGTATAATAATTTTATAAAATTATACGAATACCTATCGAGTGATACTCGTTGTTTCTGTTGCATTACATTATTTGTTAATGTGACCACGGCAGCGTTGTGGTCGTGATCATGAAATAGTAACCGACGTTGTCGAATCACGCGTTTGAGTCTTAGGGGTCGAAGGCTGATGCACGAGGCGAATTTGACGAGGCTCTAAGTCCTCACGTTGACGTGGTGGAGAAGTTAGGAGGAGGGTGCTACACAGCTCAGGTGTCGTCTTCATCATTGAACACTGTTCAAAATTACGAGGTCCGTTGCCAATAACCATCGTATTGCTTAAGATGCGACGTAAAAACATATTCACTCACTCGCTTGTGTATTCTGTTCTAAAATACACACTTGGTGTCTCAAAAACATAAGACATTTAGAAATTGAAATTTCTTTTTTTTTTAATCTTCGCAAAATATAAGCAAATTATATACTTAAAAAAATGATAGGCTTTTTGTTTGGGAATTTTATTTTTAAGTAAATATTTTTTTAAAAACTGAAAAATAGGAAAATCATTAAATATTTAGAGGATGGAATCTTTTTTTACGGTACAGTCCAGCGAAAAAGTTAATAACAAAGATCTTTGAAAAAAAAGTTCAATCAACAAATTTTGCGAATTCTATTATAAAATAAATATATTAAACCTAAAAAATAAAAATGTCATAAAGCATTTATAAGCTTTTATATTAATTCTTCCATGTCAATAAGTTTTTTTTTTCAGTATAGATTTTTAAAAAATGATACAACAAAATAACTCATAAATTCTTTCTTTTTTTTGTTTTTTTTTTTGAAAAAAATAGGTAAATTATTTTAGTTTTACTCTTACGTAAGAATATTTTCGAAAAATTGACATTTTCAAATTCGTAACCAGTTACATAATCAGACAATGTAACTATCTCTAGACGCATGAGAATAAGGATTGGCAATATTGAAATATCTCAGGTGGAAAAAAAAAATCATTGCGTTAGCACAGCGACGCGTATTGTCTAAAGGTGATGACTCTACATCAGGAAGTTCTGCTCATTCCGACCTTGAAGGAGAGGAAGTTTCGAATAAAAAGCATTTAATTAAACCTTGTTTTCCAGAACTTTTCCTGCGAAAGCTGTGGGAAGGAAATTGACAATAGCAATAAACAAGTTCGATTAGCCCAAAATGAGATGCTAAACGGAAATCCACGCTACAAAGCAATTACTCGAGAGATGGTTGCATTAAACAGCTATCTTGCATCAATGTTTTCAGTTGCCAACCGAGTTTAACTACGTGCGACGTGTTTAAATTTCACTGATGTTTAAGAGGGTAACCAGTTAAAAAGTTTTTAGTTTCCGTTTTTTTTTTAATAAGAAAATGTCATTTTGCTAGAATGTGCGATGGAGGTTGTGTAACTATTCCATTTTCCTAATTTCCCATTCAGTGCTTTTGTGAGGTTAGGAAAAATGAAAATATAATTTATTTTCTGTAGGTTTTTTTTTTATAAAAAAAACAACACATGCAATGGAGTGGGTGAGGTTGTTTAATGAGGATGTTTAAGAGGAATTAAATTTTTGAAAAAGTAGTTGGAAAAAATTAGGGTTTAAATTGAAAGTTTAAAGGAAACTTTTTGAATTTTGAAACAATTGCTATTCAATTTTTTTTAAGGTGAGGTAATGCTTGGGTTTTTAGTCTTTCACCTAATTCGTTAGATATTAGAAAATAAAGGGATGACCCAAATATATCTCTTGAACTCCATAACTTCATTAGAACAAAATATTTAGAAAAGTACTAATGAGAATTGAATGTATAATTTTGCAATTAGAATTTGAAACTTTTAAACTAACGCTCTGTCTTATCAGTTACTTTCTCCTAGTTAAAGGGGCGTAAGATTCGTATTTATAGAAACTTTTCAGATGGTTATGTATTTAGTTGAACAAAAAACAATCAGATTTGTTATTTTTTTTATTGTACAGTTGTCGCTGCAAAGTTCATCAATTTAAATGCTTCTGACAAACAATTCTACACAGAACTTGTGTTTTTTCGTAAACTTAAAACTTACTTACCTGTCTGAAAGTTTTAGAGTTAATTTGACACATTTATAATGTTAAAAATTTGAAAGTTTTTCATCAGAATCTAATGCAGTCAATGAATTTGTTTTGGTGCTTAGGACCAAGGAATATTGTCTTTTCTTAAAATGTGTGGTCTGAATCTTTTTAAAATAAAAAAATGGCAACACTGAGATTTAGTTTAAAACAAACATGAATTCAATCACGAAATTTTGAGTTTTTATTGTGTAATTATTTTACAATATTTTAATTGTTACAATATTCTGGGTTTGGTTATCACTTCTTGTTTTAAAAAAGAACAACAGAAAGAACACACACAATATATTGAATTTCAAATTAACATTACATTAACTGTAATCGTAACTTAACGTTACAAATATTTGAGATGTGTGAACTAGAATTCCGAAAAAATGTTCGAGATACTCTGTAAGATGCTTACGCTAGAGAAATTTTTTACGACACTAAAACGATATATCATTTTTTAAACCACAATATTAGAAAAGTTACGATAGTAAGCAAATTTTAAGAGTAATCCACATCTAGCCGAAATTCGTTCTGTTTATAAAATAATTTTCAGAGAACATATTTATTTATTTTTATTAAAAAAATGAAATGTGTAAATGTTAAATAATGAGGGATTTTTAACTATTTTTTTCATTTAAGCGAAATGATTTGAAAGGTTGAAAAAAATTATATTGTTTCTTGATTGCGTGGTTGGAAATACAAACGTATAGAAAAATTATAGAATTCAGATATAGACAAGTAAAAATTAGCAGAGTTTGTATATGTACTGTACATTAATTTCAATATTTTAAACTCGTTGAAAATAAGTTCCTACAAAAACTTAAAAACGTATTTGAAATTTTATCGAATAACTGTGACCCAAGTTTGCGGAGACAGGATAGACCTTTACAATAGTGCACACAAGGGGGGGGGCAGGCAGTCCGCCCCTCCCTTGTGTGCTACTACTAACTTAATTACGTATACTAATTTGATTAAGTATTTGTTATTAATGATGTATTTTGTCAATTATAGCTAATTATTTATTCAATATTTTATTGTTTATTGTTTTCTTCTCGACAATCGTTAAAATCAAAAGAATTTGTTGGGTGGCGTTTTGGGGTATGAAACTAGAGTGGTGGACTTTCGATCCTTGACCCCCCCTCCCCCTTGAAAAGTTCCTCTGTGCGCGACTGAGGCTTTATCATATTGTGGTGCTAGAACTGTTGACATATGTCACGTGTTGTTTTCTCCTTCATGCCCTCTCTTTACTAATCTGTACCTCGAAACGGGAAAGGACACGTTTGTGCATATAGCAAAACGCATTGGGGTTACGTATGGATGTATTGAGATCTATTGCGCATAGAAAACGTTTCATTTCTTGCGTTGATCTACTTTCCAGTACTTTTATTATTTAAAAATGAAAACTGTTTTTCTCACGTTTGCTTATTTGTCAATGAAAAAAAGTTGGAAAAAAATTGTCAGTACCAAAATAAAAAACGTATATGTCTTCTCTCTCTGTATAAAAAAGCTTTTCAAGATGCTGTAATAAATTTATTTATACGTAAGGTATCTATATTATATTATAAATAAATAAAATTGAAGTGTGTCTGTTTGTAATTTCAAGTTAGCAGCTTTTTACTAAATGCATTTAAAGGTATATACGGTACTTATATCAAAAATTCAATTTTTAAAATTTTTGTCTGTCTGTTTGTTCCGGCTAATCTCGGAAACGGCTGGTTCGATTTTAAAAATTCTTTCACCAATAGAAAGCTACATTATCAGTGAGTAACATAAGATATATTTTATCTCCATATTCCTACGGGAACTATACGGGTAAAACCGTGGGACGTTGCTTACTCCCCACCAAGTTGGCGTAAAATTATGCATTTGGTCAATAACGGAAGTTTCAATAAAAATTTTCTCACATTTGTAACAAGTAACTGAAACATAGTGTAATTTGACATATTTACAAAAATCAATTTTTTAGATGGTTTTTTATTAAATGTCTAACATTTATTACGTTACGTTTATTAAATGTCTAACTCAAACTTTGAGAAATATCGCCAAGTTGGCTAAGAAGTTCTCTATTCCGACAATCCCAGATACTTTAATGCAAATTTTCTCCCACTTTTTAAAGAGGGAAATGAAATAAAGTTTTAGCGAATTGCGCGCGCGTGTTATTGAAAATTCTATGGTAATATTAATTGACAGTTTCATAAAAAGTTTTGATTTATTGTCCATAAAATCAACATTGAAAATTTAAATGATGTGCGGGGGAGAGAGGGAAATGAAAAGGAGAAAGAGGAATTATAAAAAAAAATAATTAGAATTAAAATTTTAGAATTTTTAAATTTTATTGGTTCCAGTCAAGCAATAAAAAAATTATCATATTATAATATTTACTTTCTAAATGATAATGATTGCGACTTTGACATTTATTTAAAGACATCAACGCGAGCGGAGCCGCGGGTAAAAGCTAGTAGTTAATAAATTTGGTCGCAAAAGGGTGAATTGAGTGAATAGTAACGTCGCACTATTCAGTTACTCGAGAGATTTTGGCGACGAACCTCGTAATTTTGAACCATCGTCAAGTGAAGAGGATGACACCTGAGCTGGCATCCCCTCTCCTAACTTCCACTCCACACCAACGGGAGGATATTTGAGCATTGACCCCCTACACGGCAGGTGTTCAGCGATACAAGGTTCGAACTATGGCACACCGGTCATGTGTCCGTTACCTTGACCACTAGACTACCGCGGCCACTGAATTTAACTGAAGAGGAGCACCAATAATCAATTTTGCGAAAAAAAAAAGAACAAACGAAGAAAGTGTACGAAATAAATTTTTAAAGAAGAAATTAGTTGAAAATTTACAAAATTTTAGTGCAAATTAAATGCTTTTTCCTGCTTACAAATATATTGAAAAAAAAAAATAGAACTACATAGTATATGTGAGTTACAGTTTTACAATTAGAGCAATGAGTTAGAAAGGTTGTATAATTACTACAATGGGAGTTGGTCCGCCGTTAGATATTGCAGTAAAATATAAATTTCAAATTTTTTCGTGATCTTAATTATTTTTGAAAATTTTCATATATACAAAAAAAAAAAGCTTGAAAAATGATGTGTCGAATTTTAATAAATTTTTGACAGTGTTCCTTAACAGGTTTTATTTTCATAATACAAATCCCCGACAGATTCGCAAGTTTTTTTTTCCCTTCACCATCTTAATTTCCTGTGTGACACACTGCTTTTAGCATTAAGTCTCTGTAATTGTCTTAGCTCTCATGAATTCATTTTCGGTTCTTGATTATAGTAACAATTGCAGTGATACATTTCTCATGCCATTAAGTGTTTTCATTTGAAAAACTGACGAAGCAATAATATTATGCTTGTCACCGGATCGTATAGCATTTTATTGATAATAAATATATGTATTAACTCGGAAAAAAAATCCTACAATTTATTTTAAAAAGTTAAACACAAATGCCTTTTGTGTAGATATCTTTACCCGATATTTTGTTTACTTTAAAGTTAACGATTGTTTTAGATGCATATCAGCTTTTATGAAACCTTGATGCCGCGGTAGCATTTTTAGTAAAATTTGCAATAGGTTTTGAGTCGTGCGCAAAAATCTAATGATCATCGTGTAGCGTTTATAATGCGTGTTAAATATGAGACACAAAATCCTTATTTGGCGTGTGTTGAATGTACAGCATTGGAATAGCCAGTCCTGAGTTGTCCCTGTAACTAAATACCATGGGAGCCCTCTATTGAGGCTTCTTAACATTAAATGATTTTTTGCTTACAGATTTGGGGGGCCTGTATCATTGATACGGTGGTAGCTACTCCCCTGGTGTGAAGAATAGATGCGAGCTTAAGTGTAATAGTGTGCAATAATTGGAACATATTTCTTATTCTAGGTGCAAAGGAAAGTTGGGGAAACGAAATAGGTTCCGGTTCCCATAAAGGCCGCAGTAGCCTAGTTGTCATGGTCTCGAACTCGTGGCCGGCGTATCATGAGTACGAGCCAGGAACGCTGAAGTCCTGCCGTGCAGGGGAGAGGGGGCGGTGCACGTTTAGTCAGTCGAGGCTTAAACGTTCTCCCGTTGGTGTGGAAGTTAGGAGAGGGAGGGGGGTGCCAGCTTAGATGTTGTCTTCGTCTCTTGACCATAGCTCAAAATTACGTGGTCCATCGCCAATAGCCCTCATGTTGCGTTATAGTATGACGTTAATAAACATTATATCCCTCATTCTGGTTCCAATAAAGGTTAAGTACTTCTATTTTAAGTAATTTTTGGAAATGACCGCAGTTACAGTTTAGAATGCAATGGCTCCACTGACATGGGTTCATGACAGATCATTTTTATGCAAAAATTGAAGCTAATGCACTTTCGAACAAATTTTGCTTCTGTTTCCTATGTCGTAATTATGAAATTCAAAACCAATAAATATACGCACTTAGAAAGTTAAAATAACATTGGCAATTAAAACATAATATTGGCGACGGAATTACACTCTAACTTACACTCATACAAGTACCGTAAAATCCGTCGTATAACGCGCACTTTTAACACACACACACAAAAGATAAAAATTTACGGGCCCGCGTTCTACGCTGGGTATAAAAATGAGAGCTTTAAAAATAAAGAAAGGAGCATAGAAAAAAAAATAGACCTCTACATAGATCGAAATACTGTTTCTTTGAAATAAATGACAATCCTTATGAACTTAAAAGGATGTAGTTCTAGAAGTGTATTACTTTTTCTAATGCTTGGAAATCATTCCTCGAATAAATTGCTTCAAAACATCAGAGCATTGCAGATGTATATTTCAGGTTTCTTCGTAAAAAAAGTGGTTGCGCGTTATACGATGAATATACATAAAAAAAAAATTTAAAAATGCACCTTGAATGTATAAGTGCGCGTTTTACAGTATATTCTTTTTTTCTGCAATGCTTATTGCTTTTATTATTAATACAGTAGTATTTAATCTATGGGTCGCCACTCCAAATGGTGGCGCAAAAAATTACATCGAGGTTGCAAACTGAATTGAAAATTATATATAAATTAAATTGAGTAATAATATATCATTAACGAACTTCTTTGAGATAAAAATTTGTTCTTTTTTAAATGTGGAGCCTTCTTTTAGACTCAAGTTTTAATTACAATTAGATTGTTGATTATTTTAACTTTTGGGTTGGCATGTTATATCAATCTCCCAAGTTGCAATTGACAAATAGTTTGAATACCACTGGCTTAGAATATACTCGTAATGGATGTTATCGAACATTTTTTGTTTTATTTTTTCTTTCCCCATAGTTCAGAATACCTTTCTTTTCTTACCCTACCTGTGGTAATCCCTTTTTACCTAGACATACCAGCCACCACCTGTTTATCCCTTTCTACCTATAATACAATAGTATACATACGTTATCCCACAAGACAAACCTGTATTTATCTCACACAGTACGTCGACGCTTCGAAAGTGTCGTTGATATTTCTAAGGGGTTGAGATAGGAAATCTTCTTTTAAATTGTAACAGAATTCCTGAAATTCTTTCTGGTCTAGCTTTCAGTTAAAGCTTAAATTTGCATAGGGGAAAAAAGTACTGCCTTTTCAAACATCGAGTTTGGTTTGTGATATTCAAACACTTATTAAATTTTGAATAGGTTAAAAACGATCGACATAGTTTATAAATCATCACGACTGGAGCAATTTTGGTTAATAGTGTAGTCTTCCCTGAAAAGTATAAAATTCCTAGAGGGGTCAGAATTTGCTTCTTGTCGAGAACTCTTGGCGTAAATAGAATATCTGAAAAATCAAGATTTCTGAATTTTCTTCTCATTGGAAGTTGCAAATTTGTACCAGATTTGTCAAGGTAAAGTATCTGAATTTAAAAAAAAAAAAAACCTGAATTTTAAAATTGTTTAACAAAAAACAAAACTCTTCTGAAGAATGATTTTATCTCGACTTAATTCCTTATGATCAATATTTGATATTTCTGTATCCTTTTTTTTTTCATAAATCAATTTGACGTAGATTTTTTGTTATTTTGAATCACATTTGAACAATTTTTCTAAAGTAAAGACTGCATTTTAAAAATATATTCTTCACACAAACAAAATGCAGTAAAATCTTCATTTAATGATATTGCTTCCTTTTCATTCTATATTTTTGGAAAAAATTCATACCAAGTACTTCTGTACAGACGTATGTTATTATTATTGTATACATTGTGAAACATACGTAATAATATTCTGTTGCATGTGTTTTTGACATACTGATGTCGTTCGCTTTTTTTATTGTTATTATTATTATTTATTTATTTTGTAGTTGAAAGTTCGTATGTTGAGAAGGTGTATGTACATATATATATGTGTATGTGTTATTGTTAACACTTGAAATCCGTTTTTTCATAAAATAGTAATTTATAAAATAATTAACTAAACCAGTTAAAATATATCAAATTATAGAGCTCTACGATTTTACTCAGGAATATTCAACATTTTTTTCTGTTAGGCTGAATACATATGTTAACTATTTCACGCGGGTCACATCATAAGGATAAAGAAGGGGGGGGGGGTTAAAATGTGGAAAATTTATCAAAATATTTTAACTCGGTTTTTTTTTAATTATAACTTTTTTATTTTTATCACTAACACTGAATTAGAAACCTTTAAGAAACACTGCTTCACAATTTCTGCACCAGTAAACGGGGTTTCATATGATTACCAATAATATAACAAACTTCATAAGATATCTTTGCTACCGCTGTGACATTACCACTGACAAAACACTTTGTTGCTATTCCAAAGATTATTCAAGAAAGCCTATTTATTACCTCTTGAAGAAGATCTTCGAGGAAAAGTATCCTGTTTATTGGTATTTTTTAAATACAGCACTCATGACAAATCAAACAATTACTGAACCATGTTTGTTTTTCACTATAAAATAGTCAACCCCCCAATCGTCTTGAAACGATATATTTTCTTCGGATATCTTTCACTTGCAAGGTATAAAAGAGAATTAAAAATTAGTTCCACTCATAAAACTGTCACTACTGCGCTGTTGTCTATTATCACTAACTATAACAGTAACAAATAGAAAAAGAATATCAATTCACACTCGTACCACATTGACAACAAAAAGCAAAACTGATATATTTGTGTGATTTCTTGACACCAAATTTTCAATATATTGTTCTTAAATAAGTGAATTTTTCAGAGCAGTGGGCACTAACCGTGTCACTTAAAAAGGGTCTGTGGGCCGCAGGTTGAAAACCACTGATTTAACTAGGTTTTAAACACGGATAACGATTACTTAGTCGTTAAACTATTAAATAAGAAATGATTTGCGCTTTGGATAAGATTTTTCTAATATTTTTAAGAAATACGTGTTTTTGCCAGCAAGGCTATTAGTGCTACTGAAAACTCTTCGCCTATAAAATCTGATGAACGTTGAATCTGTCGTAGCTTAAAGTCCTCACGTTGGCGTGGTGTGGTAGTTAGGTGGGATGTCAGTTCAGGTGTCGTCCTCGTTTTTTGACCGAGGTTCAAACTTTTGAGGTTCGTCGCCAATAGTCATCGATCTGCTTCAGACTATTGAAGTTAAGAAACACTCACTCACTCAATAAGAATATATAATAAGTAGCTTAATGATTGTTGGCTAGAATTCCTTGTATAGATATGCTCCGAGCCAGCTGTTGTAACCTTTTGTATTCAGTTCGAAAAGTATAGCGATCCCATATGGTTGGGATCCGTTTCGCTTATTAAAATTTGTTAAAACTTACAGTCCATTAATTATTATATCGGCATCAATATATATGATTAAAACAGTTATATAAATATAATTTAAAATTTAAATATAATTGTTGCTGCAATCAATGTATTGTTATTTTTATTACTATTTGACAAAATTAATATACATATATTTTGCTTTCCTTCATTTTTTACCAATTAATCTATACGTCATAAGAAATTTTATTTTTCGAGACTAACTATTTACAATAAATTTATTAGACGCTGTACTTGTTCTTACGTCAAATATCTATTTTAAATTTTAACGATCTAACATTAGTTAATTTATAGAATACCTAGATATTTCATTGAATAACTTGATAAAGTGGGAAATAATTAATCTATATTACACGCTTTTACTGTCTTGTTCAGTTATTTCATGAAATACTAAAAGGTATTGTATGAAAAAACTGAATTACATGCTTTAACGATAGAAAACAGATCATTCTCGAATTCGTAAAAAATTAATATTCGTTTATGACATTTAAATGTTATGAAAAGACGTTTCTCTTAAATCATGCATAGAAACTACGAAAAAAAATTGGCAGTTATGGAGACTGCCGATAGAAGTGAAAACTTAGAACTTTAAGTATTAAAATTTGAAATTTCATAATGTTTGAATAAACATTATCAACATCAATCTGGTTTTCACATCTATTGACACTCCGAGCAACAACTAAATGCATGTTTATATGGTTTTTTATTATTCAAATATGTTACTGGCTGTACAAAAGATCGACAAAATATAAATACAATTCAAATGAAATAACAATTAATATACAATCATATTATTTATGGATACTATTTGTATTTACTTAAATTTCAATGTACTTGATTTTTAACATTATTTTAATGGTTTGCATCATTGTCATCATTAATTTCAACAATACTTAGACTTTTTGTACTTTCAATTATTTCATTTTGTTCTAAAAAAGATACAATAGGCTTATGGTAACTAAAGCAAATTTATCTAAGTATCGCGTAAAAACCGCATCGATCGTCGTTTTATATTTCGTAATACTGAATTTTCGATCATTAGACATATTTAAATTAAGTGTTTCATTCAGAAATTCAGTTAGTGGTAGATTTTTATCATCTGCAAAGTTAATATTGAAGTCTCCACTTAAAATCATCGGTACATTATATATTTTTCGCCAAATCGTTTTTCTAGTATTTCAGAACCTTCTTTTGTATAAATCATCAAATTTTCGAATAAAATTGTTGTATCTGTCTCATAGATTTTCCAGGCGAAATATAAACGGGAACCATTAATATGTAATGCCCATTCTCGGAATCGCAACGAGCAATACACAGTATATACACATTGAACCTTTCACTAAATCCATTCAATTTCACTTATAAGATACACTCAGTACTATACGTCAGCTGTATAGCTACAGATATACTGCTATAAGCATGTCGGTGACGCGAACGCACGAGATTTCACCCATCCAAAAAGTGTCTAAGACGAACAGCACACTGCGCGTGCGCCAGTCAGAGCATGTCGGTGACGCGAACCCATAAGATTTTCCCCTACCAAAAAGTGCCCAACGCCCTAAAGAAGTTTTCACTTAAAAAATTCGAATAATCTTGAGAATAAAGTTCTTAGATAACATTGCTGTCCCTCATACGATCACAATCACGTACACTTACACAACAAAAACTCTTGCTATCGGAAAACCCACCTCAAAATTTATCTGGTCTTTCTCGGAACCAAAGGATGAAGAAATTGGAATTACAAAACGGAAGCCTGATTTCTTTCCCCCTATCATTGTGTTCCCAAATGCTAAATAGCAGCAGTGTCTACCCCTGACACTGTTTACCTCGGCACCTTCATACCTACCAGCGAACCTTCCAGCCATCGCGTGATCGACTTTCCCAATCACTAGCGAAGAAGGCCAGTTACTACTTGCTGCTCATCCGTTAACAATGACAACAAGTGAAAGCGCGGCAATAATCTCTTCTTCTGCCCTTCATTTCTCTTTCTCTGATCAGTATTAGGGCAGAAGAGACCTCTATGTTCACTTCCTCTACAGCCCACGAGCCTTCTTACTCATCGCCATTTCCTCTAAAGCCGCTTCCTCATTCCGGTTGAACTTCCTGTCCTTACTTTTTCACACACTTCTTTTTGTCTTGACGCTTCGGCAACAGTTCTTTTTCGCCAGCGGCTTGTGCTACAACCTGCGACTGGAAGAAGAAAAAAAAAAAAAATATTTTTTTTTCATTTGTGTGCATTTGAAAGTTTTATTATTATTAATTTGTTCCACGGTTTCTTGTGGTCTGCAGCTGGCGGTTAAGGGCGGATTTTGAGCATATGAATAATCGTCTGCTGTGGTAGAATTTTTCGAATTTTTTCCACTAAAAAAGAGTTCGTGTTTTTTTTCAAAATTTTTCTTATCGATCGTTTGGAACGAAAAAAAAAAGGATTATTTTTGATTTTAAGAATGGAATATTGTTCGACGTTTTGCCTACTTTATGGAGAGGTGAGTAAATTTTTTCAATATGTTCTTTGAAAATATTTATTTCTTACTTATTATTCTTATTTTTCATTTCATTCTTATAAATATTTATTAATTTTGGATTTATTAAAATGTATGCGAATTTCATCAAAATTTGTTTTGAATGATTCTCTTTAAAAATCAAACTAAAAACTATGCAAAAGTTTTAGATTTTTTTCAACAATTTGAATATTTTAATAATTTTAATTTATTCGTGAGAACAAAATTTTTTTCAAAAATATTTCCTTATGAGTATTTTTTTTACTGCAGTCTGTTCATATTTCACATTTAGTAGAAGTTTTTTTTATCTCTTTCTATAATACCGAATATTTTATTTGTATACTTCTTCTGATTTATAGATACTTTTTTTAAACATATTATTCCGTTATTTGCTTGAGGAAATTAAGTGATATTTCATTTTAGAAGAAATAACACAATAAAATTAATGCAATAGGAAATTTATTGATGAAATACATGTATGGAAATTTTTAATAAGTAATAAATACAAATAAGAATTTAATTAAAAAATTTATTTAATTAAACATAAAAGTTTTACTTCCGAACAATTATTTTACTCAGAAACTTGTTGAAATTAAAATAATTCCTAGAAAAGATTAAAAATTTTTTTGATTTAAATAATGATTTTGATTATGAATTTTTGATCGTATTTTGGTCCTGATTTTAATGTGATAATTAACGTTAAAAAAATCTGGTGTTAATTTTATTAACGGAAGTTAAGTTTTTCAGTATTTCTTTTTATAGTTTAAAATTAGTTCAATATACAGACTTTTAATTTAATTAGAACCATTTTATATGTTTCTGTTATTTGAGAAAAATGTAACAAAACTTCTGTGTAACTTCTCCCTTTTGTTTCACGTTAATTAGTAAAACGTTGCTTTGAAAAGAATATTAGAAATTCGCTTTGTTTTTGCAGAGTAAAGTGCACGTGTCCTCCATTTTCTTTTTCTTTCACTTCTTTTTTTTGTTCTGAGCTAGTTTTTGTTTGCTTTGTTAAAGCGCATTCGTACATTTTCACTCAAACTTAAGAAACACGAAAGAATATCTTCTACAGCCCTCAGGAAACTGATAAAAATCTTACATAAGAGAGAAAAAGTCCAAGGCTAAGAAGATGTGCGTAAAACTTGACAAAATCCCATAATAATTTTCTTTTAACAAAAATGTATCCATTTCCTATGTTTTGGAAAGGAATATCGATAAAGCTTTTGAAATATGTAGCGTTATTATGGTTTATTTTACCACCTTTTTGAGGGGGAAAAACATTCGCATTTCTGTTTTTTTCTGTTTTCAATTGATGTTTGGAATTTTTTTAAATGTAGTTAAAGAAACAATTACTTTGTCATCATTAGAAATGTATACAGCTTGTTTCAGAAAATGTGCCCCAATAAACCCCCCATTTTTTAAAAAAAATCAGATCTATGACTTGATAAAAAAAGCAATTAAAATAAAATGAGAGCATTTTTATTATTTTTATTTTCTTTTTCAAAAAATAGTACGACTCAGAAGAAATTTTATGTTTAAAGTAAACATTTTATTAGAATTTGGGACAAAAAATTTGTGCTTTTAAAATGTGTGTGTAAACTTCACAAAAAATATTTTAAATTAAAAGTATCTGCTTCGAGATTATTTTATTCAGACATTAGAAAAGCTTTATTTACAAATGGCATGAAATGAACACTATATTAAATACTTCATTTGTTTTCATAAATGTAAATAAAATCTTGACGAATCTCTCTAAAAAAGAAAAAACAATTTAGCATAAATTTGAGAAAAGAATATTGTTTAAGATATTTTTTGTATGCAAACGATGTTTTTGAATTGTTTCGGAAACGTAATTAATGTGATCAGTATAAAAAATATTCATGTTCCAATTTTTTTCTCCTATAATTTATGTTACTATGATAGTTGGTTTCTAGGTTTTTATTAGAAATTTAACTTTTTGCTACTATAAAATTCGAATAGTAAAGTCTATACCTGTTATTTTTGTTTTAGAAGTGCAGTGTACTTTACTGTTGATTGTTCCACACATACAACTTTCAATGTTTATTTACTGCACATTAGTTTTCGAGTTGTTGAACGCAAAAAGTTGTAGAGTTAATTACCCTCCTCCTCCCGCACACAACACTGGTGATTCAGCTTTCTTTTTTTTATTATGGGAGGAGTTGGAAAAGAGTAAGTGCTATTTCCTCATGTGAGCAGTTTAGAAACAAATACGTTAATTACTTCCTTCCTGTTTATCCCCCCCCCCGATGTATGCTAATGGTTTCTCTTTTTATGTTTTTTAAGAAATTTTTAAAATTTAAACACAAAATTTTGAACAGATTGTGTTAATTGAGGAAAAATAAAATTTCCAGAATTAAAATTTTTAGAAGAAAAAAAAGAGCTTAAAAGTTTTTGAAGTAAAATTCTCTGATTAAAAAAAATTGAATAAATTATTAACATGCATTCCTGATATTAAACGTGTATTTTTTAGATAAAATACGTGCAAAGGATTCACAAATCTTTGATAACGGATTAAAAGCATTTAAAAGTTGAAACCTTGTATTCTGCTGCAATTTTAAGGATCACTATTAAAAATAGTGCATTTGAATTTATGCCCTAAATTATTAACAAATCTGGATACCCTGTTCTTTTATCGCAAAACTATATTCACGCCGTAAAGATGATACATTTTTTTTTAGTAAAATATCTGTTGTAATAACCGATAAATATAGTAAGTTTATTCTGTTCTTAAATTTATTCTTAAATTTTTCTATTAGAGAAAAAAATCGTCTGATATATTTATTGACAGATCTTCCAGAATGTTTTATAAAAAGTGTATGAAATATTTTTTCATTTGAATTTATTAAAAGTTTTGTTTTTGTAATAATATACAAGTTCTACAATCATGAAAAGGCTATGTCATAGGGAAGGTACTTTTATTTTTCCTTTAAAAAAAAAAGACATTTTCGTTTATCAGAAGAGATTTTAAAAATTTTAGAACTGATTCAATAGGAAAGCTTTGATTAGGCTTGATAGCAAGTCCATGGTAATGTTTTTTCACGAATCAAATATTATGCTAGAAATGGATTAACTGGTTGAAACTTTTCACCAAAACTTCCATTCGAACTTTTAATATTTCAGTCACTTAAACGTCTTTCAGCCTTACAAACTAAAAATTGTGGTAGAAATTACAAAAAAATAAATAAATAAACAAATAAAATAAAGAAGAAAAGAAAAAAAAAAAGGATAAAATTAAAAGGTTTAACAATTAATTCAGAAAAATTACTCGAGCAATGCCCATTATTAAACGATTAAATATCCTTCATAAATGAGATTTATTGGTGGAAATTAGCCAATACAATGATATTTAATTGCTAATAAAAGAAAGAACGGATTAATTGTTTGTTTTTTAGGAATCTCCAACACACTTAAACCGAAGGAAAAAGTATCCGCATGCTTAATTGATCATTATCCATACTTAAAATGGATCATTAATTACCATAAGTTTATCAGTTGGGTTAAAAAGTAGATTATAACAAACGTAAGGGATATTTTATATCCAGTTTTGTGTTAGTATCGTAAAAATGTAATATAGATGTTCCCTCCCTTTTGTATTGTATGATTTGAACACAAAAAACGAATCTTCACCATTTCTAGAGAGAGGGAGAGAGAGAAAAGATAAATTTAATTCCAGATATAGAAATAAGAATAATAATACAAATAAAAAAAAGCAGCGGATGTTTCTCTCTCAAAGTATTTTTATGAAATATCCAATGATAAGGAAAGTGAACTACATTTTGCAAGGTTGAGCATTTTCGTACTTCCGTTTTCTCCTTTCTGTAAAAAATATACATGTACATTTTGACGTGGAAGCTTAAGAGGATCTGAAGAACTTTCTTTTAGTAGAGGCACATATGATTCACGTGTTCATATCCTATTGTTGACATTGCTAATTATCAGAAATTACATTATCTTCTTTACATTATACTAGAAAATGTATTGTACATGAGAAAGCAGTATACGAATGAAATTTATGTGAATAAATTTCACAATTTTAAAGAATTATCTAAGTTATCTTAATGATTAAGTAAACTGAATGATTTTGAGTAATTTTGAATAGTAAAATCGATATTGGATATATTCGGAAGTAAAAGTAAATTTTAATGTGTATGTTTGGCGTACAGAGACCTCTCTTATGGGGAGGGGGGCGGTTACATTCTAAAAAACACATGGACGAATGCGCCGAGGGGTAATCTTCAATAGTAAAAATTAAAGATCTTTTGGTATATGGATTGGGGGGGGGGGTACACCCTTTCTCCTCTTAGTGCCGCCACTTGTATGGTTGAGCTGTATTTTTTTTGTGCCATTTAAATTTTACGAGTTTAAATCCATTGTAAGGCAGGTTTTAATTTAGGCTTAATATTTAGGCTTAATATTCTAGATTAGTGGTCTTCAACCTTTAACGCTCAAGGGCCATATCAATAAATCCATAATGATGTACGGGCCACATAATAAATTTACAATGATCCACGGGCCACATCAATAAATTTACTATGATCCACGGGCCACATCAATAAATTTACAATGATCCGCGGACCACACGAAAAGTCTAAAAATATTGTAGTCAGGAAATTTATATAAAAAAAAAGGTGTGTTTTACAAGAGCACAACTGATTCTCTGAAGGAAAAACATGGTGTTACAGATTTGTATACGGAAATCGGTTTCAAAAACGTTAAATGGAAGTCGAATTAAAATACTTTGCCTGTTAAAGAAAAAAGTCCACCCCTTTTCTTCGAAAACTTTTGAGATTTTATGCATAGTCAGACTTATATTATATTAAAAATTATTTATAAGATACAATAAAATTTTTGAAAAATTCCTCGTTTTAAGAAAATTTAATCACAAATGGATGTCAAGCATATCAATCAAATGTTTTAAATATCAAGAATAACAGAAAAAAGGCGATTTCTTACAACAAAAAGCAGACGAGGTAAATTTTCCTCATATAGCCTCAATTTCAAGTGACGGGCCACTAAAATTCCTTCAGCGGGCCATTCGGTTGAAGACCCATATTCTAGATGTATTATGCCACAGAGTATATATGAGTATATTTATAGAGGTTATAAGAATAGTACAGCTTTTGTAGTCTTCCGAAGAGTTAATGAATGGTTCTTAACCAAATCGATTAAAATTGTATCTTAACATAAATTTTATGCTTCATGTAATTTTAAAATGCTAATCATATTGTGCTTTGTGATTGCATTTAAAAATCTCATGAAATCTACTTTAACTTATTTTAATTTAAGTTGAACTAGATTTACATGACATAGATCTCATCCCAGCTAATACATTGTTCTTGGAGTTTTCATACTAATTTACATGAATAAATACTTATTGTAGGCAAATTATTATCAAAGAAGCATTTTTCACAAAAAAAAAAAAAAAAAAAAAAAAAAATATTTTGAAACTCTCATTTTTCCTTTAATTTTTGTCAAAAAACTGCATTTAATGTAATAATATTTTTAAAACAATTTTAATGTATGTTCTAATTCAAGTGACACTAAATATAAAGAAAGTATTCACTTAGTACGCTTTTGAAAATTTACGGTTCCAAACAGAGTCATCGTAATCTACATGATTATAACTCATTTATTTATTTATAATGATGAATATTTAAAATTAGGAATATTCAATAAAGGCACAAATAGTTTTTTAAGCGCGTTTTTCACGTAGTGTAAAAAAAGCGCTATTAGGACGCAAATTTCGTCTTCGTCTTCGTTCCGTATTTTGTCGTACCTTTTTCTCAGCCAATAATTAACCGATTGACATCGGGTTTTCGGCATTGGGTCGCATTCGTGCCCTAGATGAGCCGAGTCATATTTAAATTTAATAATTTAAAAATTAAAATTTTTTTTTTAAATTAAAATTTTTTTTTTTAAAGTATAGTACACTACTTTCTGTTAGTAAAAAGTTCAATAGTTGCATTATTGTGAAATACAACATGTGAAAAACGCGCTAAAATTACTTGGCCATGCCAATGATTGATATTTTGTTTATATAAAAAGTGATGTAAACTGCTTTTTAACTGCTATAGATGATGACTGCTTTTTAAGTATTGGAGACAATGAAACACAAATTACTGAAAAGTATGGATTGATTCAAATTGAATTAATATAAAAATACTCAACTTAGTAATTAAATCAGAATATGATATTAGTACTAAATCAGTGGTTCTCAGCCACTGTGCCACGGCACTTCTGTGTGTGCTGCCAATTTTTTTTAAAAATAATTAATTTTACTCTGGAAAAAAAACCGGAACCAAATAATTTACCCGTCTTTTAGAAATAAACTATTTATAAAATTGTTATTAGCCATTTAACACCAGTAGAGGAGAGAGTTATTCACTGCTATCCAAATTTAGATATATTAAAATTTTATTGGGTTTGTAATTCATATGTGATAACGGATACATCTGTATATGAATTAACTTTGAATGAAGAAGAAAAACCAGTTTCATTCTGTATTAATCGAGATTTAATTTCAAAACATTCGAAAGAGTCAATTAATTAATTTTGGATTAAAATTAGAGGCAATAATCCCATAATAGCTAAAAAAAAAGCTTAAAAAATATCGTAACAGTTTCCTGCATCTTATTTGTGTGAATTCGGGTTTTCAGCATTTATAAATATAAAAGTGAAAAAAATTTCGAAACTTTTAAATGTAGATGACGAAATTAGAGTGGAATTATCAATTTAACGATCCAATATAAACGAAATTATCAAAAATTATCAAGCTCAGTATTCTTATTATTAATTTGTAATTAATTATTTTATAAACATTTTGTTGTCTTTGCAAGGGCATAGCTACAACCGTATCAACGATACGGGGCCCTTAAGCTACAGGGGCCCCATCACATGTAAGCAAAAAATCGCAAACTATTAAGAAACTCAAAAGAGGGCTTCCAAGGAATCTTCGATACAGAGCAAACTCCGGATTAGCTACGCCAGTGTGTCTTTGTCGTACATATTTTATTTAACATTGAAAATTATTATGACCTATTTTACGTAGTATATTATATAAATGAGTAAAATTTCTGTAAATTTATTTTATTGTAAGTGTGTCGCCAAATTTTGAAATTATGAAAAGAGTACCGCAACAAAAAATGTTGAGAATTACTACACTAAATCATTTTCCAACATGAAAATTCTTTACTGACTTTGTTCCCCATTCTCGAATGAGGTAAAAACAACTGTAGGATATATAAAACAACCAATCGCAGCATTGTTGGTTGCCCCTACTGCGCAAGCGTACGACAACCGCCACTTTCACACCATCTCTAGTTCCACTTCCAACTGATCTTGAATGCCACTTTACTTTCCTGTTCCTGAATTCGTTAACACACATTCTCAAACACGATTTAACCCCTTCTCCCTCCCCCATCAAGAAGTATCAAGAGCGCGTTGAGTTGTTCACCTGTTTCACTTTCTCAGGTAGTTTCTCTATCTAGTGTCTAGCGTGGGCCGTGAGGATGGTCTACTTTTCCGCATGACAACCGATTTCCGGTTGATCCGAATTATTATCCGTCTCAGCACGTTTATCTCGCTGAAGATACGCAAAGTTTCGCAACTGGAACAAACCGACTTTTTCTCCCCCCCCCCCTTTTGTTTGTTTGTCTTTTTTTTTTGAAGTGGATGAGACACGAGTTTGCTCCGTTTTTCCTCTCGTTTTCTCCCTTTTAAAGTTGTTTTTTCCATGTAGTTCGCTTTGAAATGTCGTTCAGTGTGCTTTCATTCGATTTAATGCAATGGTGTGACAGTAACCAGCGGTGACGTTGATGTATCGTAGTTTAATAACAATAAAAGATACAACTGCAGAATAAGGGTTTTTGAATTAAAACCCGAAAAGAATAATATAATAATTTTTCTTAAGAGTAGCTTTAAGTTTCTTATTTGTCTGTTATTTTGATTTGGTGATTATGTTTTCGCATAATATTTCTAGCTATATTTCTCGTATAAAGGCATCGTCACCTAATATTGTAGAATAGAATTTCAAATTATATTTTAAAGCTAAAACAGTTTTTAACATAATATCTTATTTTGACTTCATTATAGTATGCAGAGCAATGCATATATGGCACTATGAATATTCATTTGAAATTAATACGCTATTAAGTTCTGTTTGTTTCTATAACTTTCTATTAATAAAATGTACTTCAATAGTACTTATTCTGAGTATTTCTAAATGTGTTTTCAAGTATAAATATTAAAGTAAAAAAATACGTGTTAGAGGTTTTAAGAGCCTTTATATTAATTGAAAAGAGCCTTAAGGTATCCGTTTACCCTAAAATTGTGAATTTTGCCAAAAATTGACAATTTTTTAAATGAATTTATTTTATAAACCATCTTATTAGGTTTATAAAAATACCAAGTTTATTATTTTTTATTCACTAGAACAAAAACTACAAGTGTTTTAGTAAAAGCAGATGTCATACTTTAAAACGCGTTTTACTCGATTTTTGTTTTGTTTTGAAAATGCTCAAACGGGGACAGAGATTGCTCAAAAAGTTTTGAAAATAATTCACTGAAATTTTTTGTGTATGTTCTGTATAATAGTAGAAGTGTTTTAACCTTCAGATTTATCAATCACAGTTTTATTACAAAATTTACAGTCCCTTATGTGAATATAATTACTGTTTTTTAAAGCAATTTCATATAATAACTAAGATAAAGTGCTGTAGTTTTTGTAAAACTTAAAATATCCCTTATCCTGAATGTCATTTTAAAAATGAATAACATAGCAACACATCTGAATTGAAAATCTGTTCATAAACTTTTGGTACAGAATGGGCCGCGTTTATGTTATATTTGTAAATTTTTACCAATTTTTTCCCATTTTAGTAATAATAATTTCTTTTCCTCTTCTTATTTTTAGCCTGATTTTCTTAAAATGTACTAAATAAATCTAAAAACCACAAAAAAATCCCCATATTTCTATTTTTTTAAAAAAGTTGTCACAAGCAGTTGGATACCTTAACGAATTGTTTAAAAATAAAATGTAAATAAGAAAATGCAATGTATGTGAAAGTTTTCGTAAGAAGGAAAAACAAATACTTTTTGGATTATTGTTTAAATCACCACTGCAAGAAAATCAAATTTATGAAACAAATTTATCATATTAATATTGTTATGTATTCTTCGTTGTCATGTATCAGTTGCAGCATTATTCCTTATGATTTCACGCGTCGTCTTAAATGTCCGGAAACGTTTTCCTCATAGTAATTTATTCGAAAGGAAACTCATTTTTCTGTTCTTACTTTCCATTGTTCCATGCTAAAGGAAGAAAGAAAAAAAATCTTTTATTTTGAAGCATTATAATAAAACGTTTCATAATTTATCCATTTTTCGTATTTTTTTTTTCTTCGCGTATTTCAATCTGTTTATTTACATATTTCAATGCACTGAAATTTTGATTCGAATTTTTGAAGAAGGAAAATATTTCAGAAAATTATTAGCATCAATATGGAGAAAGAGAAAAAAGCTATAGTTTCCTTAAATATTGTAAAATAAATTGATAAATTAAAGAAATTTTTTTGATATTTTTTTGTAAAATGCAGTTTTATTTATTGCAGTTTATTTTGTAAGTCTTACTATTCCAAACTGTTATGTAATTTTTTCTTAATGTACCGAATAATTTTTCTGAGCATTCAGCTATCGCTGATTTGTAACAAAGGTAACCTTTATGTGTGTAGATTTTGAAGGGTCGCTTTAAAATAAAACAGATGTTTACTCAAAAGAATACGAGTTCATAAATTAAATAACATTTATTATATAGCATTAGAGTATAAGATGAATGAGATATCGTAATGAGCACCATGTTGATCACCAGCGAATCATTGTCAACAAATCAGTTCGTTGCCACTAGCATTCTGCTAAACTTAATATTCAATGACAATCAAATACTTAACGCTTTATTTTACGAAATTATATTCTTTAGACAATGATTTTTTTGTCTCAGAACTTCCGTATGATTACTATTTTTTTCTGTAAATTCGATCAATGTATTTAAAACCTTCACGAATCAAATTTTTCGAACGTAAACGTTTTTCTTTCAAGCAATGCGCTTTCTTTTTATTTCTCTCGTATCCCTTTTGATAATTTTGAGATCATATTGAAGTCTGACTTATATTATGTGAAATTTTATTGGTAAAGAGGCTTCAAACAATACATTTGTTTTTATAATCCAGATATTTGATGCATAATTTTAATTTACCAGTTGATTCCGCTTTGGTTGAAAAAGTAGAATGTTGGGACTTAGTTCCGTAGTTACAATGTTTTATTTTTGTATTATGAGTCTTTATCAGTGATTTTGTTTGAATTATAGACCAATTTTACAATTAAGAAACAGATTGTACCATGTAAAATATGTTAAGTATATATAGCTTCAAATTATTCTTTGATATCCAAAATGAAAAAGAGCCCACAATTAACCACAAACTCTCGAAGATACTATGGAAAATATTTCTCACAAAGTGGAATTTCCCGAAATTACAATCGGAAATATTTTTGTGATACTAAGTTAAAATTCTGTTCTTTGATGAAAAAATTTCTTTAGTTGTTCTTTTAAAAAGGAATAGATTTTATAAACTGGAATTATGTTAGTTTGTGTATTACCTGAAAATTTTTTGCTTTTGCCATTACATTGTTTTGGATTGCAAAGGAAAAAGCCATGAATCCTGGAACAGACCTGGATTATACAAGTCGCACGTTCTTTTGCGTTGGATTCTACAAGGGAATGTCGTTTCTACGAATCCGGTTCGCCCGTACCATCCTGAAAAAGAACGTTTACATCCGTTCGGATAACAACTGGAACCTTATTTTTCCCGATTCCTATCCTGTGACAACGCTCCCTTTTTATAACGGATGCAATCGTTAGGTGTGGTCGGAACAATAGGCGTGGTTTTTTTTTCTTCTCCTTCCCAAACGAGATATCTGTCTTGATATTAAAAAAAGGGCATCAAAATGCAAATGATAAGTCGTTAAATCATGTTTATATTATTTCTAAGGCAATATCTATGTCTTGGATGAGGAGCCATTTCTAAATCTGAAGGTCAACGTTATACTCTTTGAGATCAGATAAGGCTGCACAAATAAATGAAAAAGAAAAAAAGAAAAAGTTAACGAAAAAGAATGAGAGAATACGTTTGAAATAATCTGTTACAGGGTCGTAGCTATCTCCGTATGAGCCGTATAATTGATACGGGGCCCCCACGCTACAGGGGCCCCAACATGCGTAAGCAAAAATTCGTTAAGTGTTAAGTAGCCTCCAGAAAGTTCCACCAAGGAATTTTGATACAGGGCACACTCAATGGGCTCACAGGGCAACGGCAATGATCGGTTATATGTATTTAACAATATATGTTATATTGTGCGTTTTAATGAATATGATCTTTTAAAGCCAACTTACCAACATAATTAATATAAAAGTTCATTAGTTTCAGCCAGGGCGTAACAGAGAATATTAGGATCCCCTTGCAAAGTCAGGTTTTGCCTTTAATATTTTATAAGTTGAATAAATATGTACTCGGCCTCGGTCAGGCTTTGGGCCCCCTAGAATCCTAGGCTTCTTAGATAAAAACATTGAAACTAGCTGGAAAACGTATTGTGAAGGATGGACTACTCCATCCATCAGTGTACGAGAGTTAGATTAGCCACAGTCAAAATAAACACAATTTATTTACAAGTCTCTACAACCTAACAAACCTGAACAACCCAAGTTAGGAAATGCACCTTAAACTAATTATGGGAGCAAAAGCGAGGAAGACGATAATATCTTAGCTATACACATTTCAAATAATCTAAGATAATCCTAAGTTGCTCTACTTCAAGCCGACGCTAACCCAAATTAAATATCTAATTGACAAATCGTCAATCTTAAATTCTTCGCAAATAATCTACAGAACACTCTCGCCTAGCTTCCTATTACTTAACGTTAATCGTTCATTGCTATCATTTAGAGCTTCTAACCTCTCTCTCGAACTTGAAAGTTAATGTTTAAATATAAGCCTTGATTTGCATACGTCACATCTTCTTCTTCGGGAGAAAGTTTTCAATAGAATAATATTTAAAAAAAGTTTCTATAAGAGGATTATTAGTAGGAGGTACGCGAATAGACCCGCAACAGTATTAATGTAAGTGGGGAATAATTAAGAGACATAGTGTAAGACTCACCTTTTATTTAATCTAGTGACAATATCTCAAGGGAACTTGGCATTTGGAATGAAACGAACCTAACTAATAATAATTCATTTAACCGTTACAGAACATATTTTAGTTTGCTTGAACTTAAAATAAATAAAAATCAAAAGAAAAATATATAAGAATGTGTAGGGTTTTTGGACCACACAATATGTTAAGATCTCTCTCTCGACAATTTGGATCAATGTGTATTTTTATCAGGCATTTGTTTTCATTTGTTCAAATATGCTTTATTATTGCACCAACTTATACTTACCGAATAACGTAAATTTTGAGAAAACACAGTAATTTATTATGACACGGCACAATAAATTGGAAAAAGTAAAAATGAGAAGAATGCCGCCACACACAGAGAATGTTTTATCATTGTCGCCAATTGATTTTATAGTTACTTTTTTTCTAAACGTCCCCGTATACGTAATTATGTTTCGCATACGTTATATTTTGACATTCTGTGTAAAAAATACAGGTAAGACTACAATTAAATATGTGACAATCATCAGTTTTTAAATGGAAAAACATGTTTCCCTTAGTCGTGGAAAGGCTAACACTTAAAATCACCGTCAAGCAGGTTCAAACCCCAGAACAAGAGTTCGGACACTAATCATGCGTACTTTCAAGAGCTTCAGTCTAACTCGCCAATTCTAATTCAAACAACACATAATCTCCAAGTTAATATTAACTTTATAATCGCAAAAACATCTTCTTGCAAGTACAATATCAACATCCTCTACTTTATTGCACCAGATCACTTTAAATAGCAATCTTAATCAATATATCACAGTTCCGTCCTTAGGCGAGGTTCTCAAATCAAGAAACAGCAAAAAAGGTTTCCCTAGAGGTTAGTTGAAACACGTGAGAACCTGCTATCATGTTTGACTCTTTGAGAATTTAATGCCTCTTTTGTTTGTGTGTGTATATTATCGGTAAATAAAATTGGCTATCACAGACTGGATTGCTTCAAATAGGTACCCATAGATGGTGGTGTGATTAACAAAATTTTCAATCGATTGGTTGGTTAAAGATTTTATAGAAACGAAAAAAAGGTATTATACCGAAATATATTTTGTCATTTCATACAATTAATATTTTGTAAAAACATAATAAAAGATATAGACATATTTATATTATTAAAGTTTTAAAATATATTAATGGAAAAAGTATCAATTTTCACTAAATGTATTAAATGAAGCATTGTTTTTCTAATGTTTGTAATAAATTATAGTATAATTTAGACTGTGTTAATTGCTTGAATAATCAATGGAAATGTTAATAATTTTTTAATTCTTTTTGTTTTATAAACTATTTAATATATTTAAACAATAGTTTTATCAATAAAAATAAAGAAGCATGTATAATATGAATGCTTTCCCCTTTAGTTCTTAATTTAGTAATGTACATCTTTGATAGGTAGTAGTATAAAGGAGAGATTTATTGTGATTATAATTAACTAACAAATATGTCGGTTATATATATTTTTTTTATCTCTATTTATTAATGTATATCATTTAATGAATGTTTCTCAGTACATTGTAATTGATTACATTTTTGGTCGGCTGGGTGGCGTAATTGGTTTGTCGCTGGCTTTCTGCACCCAAGATTGCGGGTTCGAACCCGGCTTAAGTAGGTGGATTTTCATGATGCAGAAAACCGACAGCGCCCATGCCGTATGATTATGCGGCATGTAAAAAAATCCCTCGAGTGTTCGTTGGGCTTGGATGCTCTCGGCAAAATTAAATTCCTAAGTACAAATTTCGCATTAGCCGAGCTCAGGTGCCTCCCTCTGGGGAGGAAATGGGGCGTCAAAATTACTTGCGGCAATTGGTATTGCCTATATGGTGCAGCTCTAAAAAATGATACCAGCTCTTGGAGAATGTACTAGGTCTGCAGAGGTAGAAATACCAATCGGCAGTCCCATTAGGGGAAAAAGTTTTTGGAATCTATGATTGAGAGAGAGAGAGATTTTAAACTTAGGATAAAGACTCTATTGAGAATGCATAAATTTAATTCGTGAATAGCTAAGAATAAATAGAAAAACCTGTCTAAATTAAATTTACAATAGTCCGTCTTCAATAAAGAATAGCATATTCTTTCAGGTATAAAAATGCACCAGCATTAATATTGCATTTTGGTTTTGGTATCCCATATAGAGAGAAGCATATGTTATCATATAATTTATTCATTTTTTGCTGAGTTGATCTTTTTTTCTGGTATAATATGTGTGTTCGGAGTATGTGTTCAGGCTTATTTTTGAGCGACGTGTGAAATAGGTAAATTACCGTAAAATACGGCGTATAACGCGCACTTATACTTTCTAGCTACAATTTTTAATTTTTGGGGATATTCGCTGTATAACGCGAAGAAATCTGACGTGTGCGTGCGAAATCTCTTATGTTTTAAAGTCATTTACTCTAAGTATTATTCCAAGATTTAGAGAGAAAAAATAGTATACTTCTGGAACTACAACCTTTTAAGTTCATAAGGAAAGTCATTTCTGTAAACTAAACAGTATTTTGATATATTTAGAAGTCTACTTTTTGATGTGTAACATCTTTCCTCTCGATTGCTGGAGATTTGTGGGAGTGATTTGGTGAAAAGGGACGGAAATGAGTAACAGGAAGTTGGGGAAGAGCGTGGTATTCAGTGAAGTTCCGTTTTTTCTCCTTCATTCGGGAGGGACTCTCCCCTACCCCCTGCGGCTAGGCCGTGGGATTTTTGTTTTTGTTTTCTCGCTTTAGGATCAGAGAAGAAGCTAAGTCCTTTAGGCAGAGCCGTGGTTATGACAATGACGAACGTGTTTCGATACCTGACTTCGATTGCTGCGTACAATTTAAACGACCGGGCCACAGAGCAGCTGGTGTTGCGATCTATCATAAACAGAACAACTCACATGTTGTGGCTCGACATATGGATATTACTTATCGTCAAACAAGTGGACTGGGTTTTGTTAGTCAAGATATTGGGGACATGTGTGCGGCAAAATTCTTATTTGAAAATGGACAAACAGTGATTTCGTTGGTCGTACACATTTCTCCGAATCAAACGGTTCAAAAAATTAAAGATTTCCTGCATTTTTTACTTTTATCATATACCGAAGGTGGTTCTGCTCTTTTTTTTTTATAAAAAAAAACCAATCACTCGCTTCCCATGATTTTGAGTGGTGATTTTAACTTCAGTTTGCTAGAAGCCGAGCTCCTCATAGTCTTTTTGAATGATGAACTCAAGCTCGAAATGAACGCAAATCAAAATGTTTAGACAACTAACAGTGGTACTGTTATTGACGCTATTTTTCAACGGCTTTTAAATACTTTGAAAACACAAGTATATGTGTCATATTTTAGTTATCATAAATTATCATTACCGCTCTTCCCCAAATTGAACAAGAATAATTTTTTTTGATAAAAAATTGCATCACTCCTTGTGTTAATTAAATAAAATTTCCATTAAAGATGTAATTATTCTATAGAAAATTCTTTCCAATCATACTCGATTAATTTTTTTTCAGGATTTAAGTTGCTATTGCGAATTTACCACGATAACATTTCAGATGTTACACATCGTATGCGACTACTGTAAGGCTCGTTTCTTTTTTGTTTTCTATGATTATCTTCTTTTTTCTTTTTTAGCTCTTATTTTTATACCCAGGGTATAACGCGCATCCTTAAATTTTGATCGCAATTTTTGCCTTAAAAGTGCGCATTATACGCCGGAGTTTACGGTAAGTGATATTTCGTTCAAGATCGATCGCATTATTTGGTGATGTATCTTGTGCACTCGGTTAACAGAAAATTATATTTATCGAAATTTATTTAAGAACGTTATGAGATCAATCGCCAATAGTAAGGTGACCAATCATCCTCCTTCGGATAGGAGAGTCCTTCTTTTATAGGTTTTGTCCTTCCTCGAAGAGTGTCCTCCTACTTGTCCTCCTTTTCAATATTACCTTCTTATTACCAGTACAGTATGAATTATCGAAGATATTAATATATTTTGTACATAATCAGGCAGCTGTTTTCCACAACACGATTCAAAAGATTGATGACAATTATATTTAAGCTACAGAAGTTAGTCTTATTTTGAACGATTTTGTCTTTCAATAAAAATCACGATTTGAAAAAAAATGTATTCCTTTAATAATAAAAAGAAAAATGTCAAACTTAGCAGAATCAAATCCTGGTATAAAGGAAAAGTTTACTAAAGAAGAGCAGATAATTTTTACCAAACATGTTTCCAGCATGTCCAAGAATGGGCTGAAACAAATATCACAGAGGAAATAACAGTTTTTAATGGTGTTTTTTGACTTCATCGCAAGTAAATTGGGTGGATATAGAAAATTCTGTTGAGTTTTTATCGAAATGCCTGATATTAAAATCAATGACAATTCTCTGTTTGAAGAAATTAGAAGACTGGATGTATAGTTAAATTCTGATAAATTAGAACAATAGGGAAAATCAACATGTTGAAATTGATAAATTATAGCTGGAAATATTTAACCTTTTCAAAAATGAACACATTCCATATGAAAATTCAGTTATTCTTGTTGAATTTACGTCGTGCTGCTCTGGAACTAATACAGTGGTTGAAAGAGCTTTTTCAATAGGTAATGATTTTTGTACAAGCAAGAAATCAAGATTGAATGTTCATACTTGCTGTAGCACTTACTGTAATGAATATGAAGGATATTTCTTGCTTTGAGATTTCCAATATATTAGAAAATGATATATTGAGACGTTGAAAAAAATTCGTTCAATGGAAAAAAAACTCGTTTAAGTAAATGATCAAAAGGAGGTTATAGGGTATTTTTGTTTGAACTAATAAAATGATTCATATATTTACGTTGAAATTTTTTCTTAAAAATTTTGTCCTCATTTTCATTGTAAAAAAATTGGTCACCTTACCAATAGCCATGCTGTTGCTTCAGAGCGTAACGTTGATAAATACTTATCTGTCCTCATCATTAAAAATATTTTTAACTAGATCTTTTAAGATGCGAAAATTGGCAGCAGCCTATAGCATTAAGGTAGTTATGGAAAATTATCAAGCAATTAGAAATAAAGAAATCTAATTCGATTGCAACTTTATTCATTTTTTATTGTTCAAATATAATAAATATTTTTTTTTCAAATTTAGTATTTACGTATTTAATTGTCAACCGATTCGTTAAATAAAGACATCGCTAAATGTCAAGATATGTAGAAAAGTGTTTTCCCGCATGTATAAACACAACAATCTTATTCGCCCATGACTGTTCTGTATTGCAAAATATATTGAATTCTATTAAAATGTATTTTATTTATTTTGAACCAATTTTTAATTGACTATTTAAATTATACTGTGGTTATAGATATTGTTTACGTTGAAAATTCTCTTCCATATTATTATCGTCTGCTTTGCTTCAACTCTAATTTATCTGATTACTTATTTATTTACTGACATATAATCGTTTGTTCTTAAAGTTATGTTGATTAATTTGGCATCTTTTGTTTTTATTCTAAATATGTTTGCTCAACCGAAGAAAACAATTGTAATACGTAATCGACGTTGGTTAAACTTAATATGTATTTAATTTTTGTATATTTTCGAGATATTATTATTCTTCGGGAGATCTTTTTGATTATTTGGAGATTATAAGAATAAAAACTTTCTATGGAATATACTTTAGCTCCCGTTATCAGCAATGACAACATTTGGCAACGTCTTTTAGTTCGGAGAAATTAATCGACAGAATAATACGTAAGTAGTGTTTTATGAATGTCATAACCCTCTTGTAAATAATTATATTGTTCCGCTATTAAAAAAAGACCGAATTTTAAAATGTGTAACATTTTACCGAAATGTTTATTTCAAAATAAATGTCACTAGAAAAGAGGAAACTACTTTCTATACCTAAAAGATTAGATATTGAAATAACGGATGTAAAATTATCGGTTCTTTGGAAGTTTCTACATCCGCCTGTGTAGCTATCTCTGATATTTACTGTTCTGTTGAATAGGTGGTTTAAAGCTGACATATCGTTGCATAGCTTCCTTACCTTTTTGAAATGAAACCAACTGTATCCACAAAACGATGACGGTGATTTGTGGTTTTCTAGAATGTGAATTTTCTTGGATAATAAGCATCAAAACGACTGAAGTTCGTTATTACCGGAACTCTAACCTTCAATTGTGGTTTTAAGCGTGTGGATCATATAGATGATTTTATTTTTGTTTGCATTTCACATTTTTACATTCCTTTTTTTAAGGTATGTTTATTTTTAAATTTAAATATTTGGAAGTTTTCGCAATGTACTATTGTTCTTTTGTTGATTTTGATCTTTTATTATTCATGTTTAGCATTTTTTTATTAAATAATATTAAAATTACTAAATGCATTTGAATTATTCATCACTTTGCTGTTACTTGTAGTTAGTAATGACACAAATCCCGTGTTTCTTGAACGACAAATTGGAGTGTTTTTGTCAAAAATTTTAGTTTTGTCAGAAATTTATCATTTTTACGCTTTCATAAACGTAAAAAAAAATCTGTTAAATAATCTTGTGGTTGGATATAAGTATTAATTGTTTAACGATCTGTACGATGTATGAATATTATGTTTTATCCAAAAAGATTTAATTTGCAGCTAAAAATTTTTTGTAAAGCTTTGGATGGATTGAAATGTTTTCTAGTGAACAATTAAGTAGTTTTTAATCTAGCGGTTTATTTTGTTTTCCTCATTTATATTTAAGTATGATTTTAAGAAGATAAATAAGGACAATCTATTTTAAAAACAGAAGTAATTCCACCATTTTTCTATCATTGACCGAAAATTTTTTCAATTTGGCTTCTGAATTGGAATTCTGATACAGATGATAATTTGCATTTTATTCTCTGAATGAATTAAAATTATACCAATTTTTGCTTTCCAGTGAAATCTTTTTGGAACTGAACGATCAAAGTATTCCATTGTTTGGCCTTTCTGTCAAAATTCGAAATTTCATAAATATTATAATGCTCTCTTAAAAACTAAACATATTAGTTTTTGAAGTAAAAAAGGAAATAAAATATAGAGAAAAAAAATTATGAAATCAGTTACTTTTGTTCTGTAATCGATAATTACGTGCGCCTATTATTTAAAACTGTATCCGTTACGACATGTTTAACCTTAATGGTCAAACAATCGACTGTTGCCAACAGTGTAATAAATAAAGAGTTCCGTGCAAGAAAAAAATTCATATGTAATTCCAAAGTATTTCCTTCTGAAAGAAGAATAGAATAAAAAAAATAATAATTTGAGGCGTGCGTCTTTAAGACAAAGATCCTAGAGGCTCATCCTCTGAATTCAAGGTTAACAAAGGAAAAAAATATTAACTTGCCTCAAAAACAAAAACAAAAAAAAAGGGGGGGGGGATAATAGTGATAACAGAATTAAAGAAAAAGAACCATGTGATAGCCACAAGAACAGACGATAAATTATTTTGTTTCGTCACTAAGGAAATACTTTCTTCCCGCAGACATAATAAAAAGCGGGACGGGGAATAACTTCCTCTCCCCCCCCCTTCCCGCTTTTACCTTATTCGCTTTCCCTATCTTTTTGAGAATCCAAGGTTGCTGCCAGGTAAAGGTAGTGGACGCTTACAGTTGTAGTGTGGGCACTTCCTTCTGAATATCGCCGGAAATTTCCTCAGTTAAAGGAAGTGACCTTGCCGAAAAGGAATAAAAGAATCACTCGAGATTTGTTTCCATAGCTGTAGTGTTTTGTGTTCGTGATAAATAATAAGGCAGTTACGCCACACACGAGGATTTTTTTTTTATTTATTAGTATACTTTTCCGTCATGAAATGTTATGAAATAACAATTAAGCCGGAACAAGGCAAAGAAAAAAATAAACTGCTGATTACCTGCTTTTTGGAAACGTTTATAAATCAACGTGTTTATTTAAATATCAATAACACAATTTTTGGCAATCCGGAAATTATACTGTCATATTCAAATGATATTGAAATCTGGCCAAAAAATTGGAAAGGGTTAACAAATAATGTTTTTGTTGCAGATTTACCTTTTTAAGTTGTTATTTAGAAGTATACGTTTTAAATGTAACATATTACACACAGATTTTAATCTCAACCTAGGACTTAGTTTTTCTTTAATAATATTGTTGGATGTTACTTCAGCTTCTTTTAAATATGTTCTCGTTCACATGTATTCAAATGCCAAATTTCTGAATATTTTATTGTTTTTCAGCTTTTCAAACTTAAATTTCTATGTGTTTCAGAATACATAATCAAATTTTAACTCAATCATATCAAATATTTCATAACAAGTTTCAATTTTGATTTTTATAATGTATGGACAAATTTGAATGAGAGAAATTAAACTCGGCGCCCAAGGAAAAATCACATAAAAATTAATGTAAGACCCTCTGTGTAGAGGGGGATGATGCACGTTAAATCTGCCGAGCTCAAAGCCTTCCCATTGATGTGTTGTGGTAGTTTGGAGAGAGGTTGCCAACTGCGGTGCCGTTCCTCGTCACTTTTTCAGTGCTCAAAATTGAGAGGTTTGCCTCCAATATAGCCTTCTTGTTTCTTTATAGAGCGACGTTAATATTTCTTATTCATATACAATTTTTGAGTGTTTTTACTGTTTTCGTTCTTTTAAAGAATCTTGCTAGAGAAATAACCAATTCACCAGTGTTGCTCAATTAATACGGATGAATGCTTTTAAAAAAAGTAATTTTTTGAATTTTTATCCTCTTCATTTGGAAAAGTATTCTATTTCGAATTTTTAGAATTTCCTTGCGTTCTTGGTGCTTTTTGAATGAGCATTCTTAAAGATATTTAAATGTATTTTTTTTTAAAAATTCTTATGCAATCTGACTAAAACTTTGCTCAAATTTCTTATAAACTAATTTAAATTATGATATTGTACGAATTAAAGTACTATCATGAGCAAACTAAGATTGGTTTCCTAAAAACAATTTGTTTTTATACCACATTCATGTTCAAGCCATTCCAAACAATAGGTTCATCTAAAATTATGTTCTGTTTTCCTAGTATTCTATTTATCATTGGTATAACGACGAACATAAAAGAAATGATCGTGCTCTAAATCGATAGTTGTTCTTTCCGAAATTTAGATATCTGCATTACATTTACTGCATTTCGTGCTGCTGATGTTTTTTTCGTGGGATATTTTTTCTTTATCAATTAACATTACACAATGTACATACCTAGAACTTTCGTTCCTGTGTTCGCTTCCGACATATCGCATCGCATTGTCATATGATGTGATTTCTGTTTATTAGCATAGCCTTTGAGTTTTTCAAGAAACTGTATCATCACTTCAGCCCCTTCAAAATGGTTAAACTAAGTACAAAATCTGATTTTCTTAGAATTAGTTTTCTTTGCCGTTGTCCTTCTAACATATACCAAAATTAGAATTTAATAGGAAAATGTTAGTAAATTAGAATGTTGTGAAAATGGTACCATATTTCAAATCTGACTTTTGTATGCTTATATATATGTATATTAATTATCATAAATCATAAGGAAGATGGTGTAGAATTAAATATTCTACAAATCTTAAATTTAAAACCAAGAACATGAAACCTATTATAACAAAACGCTAAGGGACAAAAAAAAAACTATTATGTTTTACAGATTATCGTACAGTATATCAAGACTTAGGGCAGTGACGTAGGGTTAAGTTTGCTTTATAGGATCTTAACCTTCCCCTCCCAGCAGAAAATTAATCCACAAAAGAACAAGAAAATAAAGCCCAGAAAACAAAAATGAAAATCGCTTATTCCTAAAAAATTTGCACATTTATTCATACAGTATGCTAACAGAAAAGTGAAACGAATTTGAATATATATACATATTAGTTATTTTTACGTAAGTTGATTTCTAGTCTTATTTAATCACATTTTCCTACCCGAAAAATAATAGTGAAAATTTACACATTTGCGTTTGTATTTGAAAATTAATCTTTTAATATTGCAAAAGGCCACACACATTTCTGTGAACGTGTTTTTCCAACAGGAAATTTTATGATACTGTAGAATTTTGATCGCAAGGAAGTATTGAATTTTCCCTACGCCTATGAATATTATACAAATCATAGCATCTGGCAGAATGATTTAAATATTGCAAAATAAAAATTAGGCAGCACTTTTTTTTAAAAAGTATTTTGGACACACTTTTTCCTGCTAAGAATTTAAGATAGTTGTATTTGGATCCATCATCTTTTAACGGAAACGGGAAAACTATTAGTTATTTTAGAAAAATATGCATATGCAACATTCACGTTGTGAAATGCTGTCAACCTTGGTTTTTGCATACAATCATTTTCCCAAAACTTTGAAACTTTCAAAGTACTTTCCAGAAGCTTATTATATATAAAACAAATTGGAACTGGAATTCGAACTCCTAGATAACACGTTGTTGTTAAAGGAAACGAAATTTTATACATAAGTGGTGAAATATAGCATTTTAAAATTTTTAACTCAGTCAGATTAGAATCATTGTGGTTTACATAAAAAGTAGTGCATGTATTCCGAGTTTTATAAGTAATTCACCTTCTCCTTTGAAGCCCCTTTTAAGAACGTTTATTCTATTTGTGGGGGAGGGGTCCTAACTGGCACCCCTCTCCCTCTGTCCAGCGCATCTCTAGGTGTGGGGGGAAACAAAGCATCACCAACAAACTCCATAATAACAATTAGATTTATTCAAACTTTGAACACCACTTAAACAATCCCAAGTTAGATTATAAGAAGAAATCTGGGAGTGATATCTAAAGCGTCGATTAATCCTAATATTCAATTCTAAGTAAACCCGACTACCAGAAATGGATAAGGAGAACAAACACTAATGAACCTCTGGCCGATTCTGATTCTACTATTTTAAATCTTCAATCTAATAATTTAATCTCAGAAATTGCCTTTTAAACGCGCGCTAAGTTTGTGAAGTAAATACTTCAGTGTTCACACTTACTTGACAGCTTCACGGCTCCTTCTCTCTTTACATCTACAAAACCTATATATATATATATATAATATATATATATATATATATATATATATATATATATAGACTTTATATAGTCGAACTAATTAACATACATCTATCTCGTGTTTTTCTTGAAAGGCTGTGAATTAATATAAATGCTAGCCCCAAAGTTTCCCCAAGAGGATTAGTAAGAGTATCTCGCGAATAGCCCCGTCACATATTAAACATTTAAAAAGATTGCGTTTTAAGCGGTTTTTCAGAAAAGGTATAACCATGCTTATTATACATAGATGTAAAAATTAACACATTATTTCTTAATATTAGAAATAATGAAACATATATTTATTTAAAATATTTAATTTCCGCTTTGCGTCAAGTATTTTTCAAAGCTTTTCTCAAACTAATTGGACTTACGAAAACATTTTGAAGATTATTATCCAGCATTAATTGATGCATTTAACACAGCTTTTTAATTATTTGCATACATGTCAATATTAGGCTTTACAAATGCTCATTTCGACCTCAAATTCCCCACCTACACGTAATCGACGAACAAGAAAAAAGAAATTGAAACGGGGAAAAAATGGTTATAACGGGCAACAAATTATGCTCGTTTGAGAATGGTTTTAATGCGAATCATTCATTTAAAACAAGAAATCCTTTTGGAATATTATTAATGCTTTTAAAATTTGAAATTTCGTACTTCTTTCTTTCTTATCTTTATTTAATATGAAATAAAGTTAATTTCTGACTAAATAAAAAACATATTTTTCATATTTTTTTTCCTCAAAAGATTTAAACACAAATCAAAAATAACATTTATTAAATTTTTTAAAAATTTGATTAATGAAAAAGTGCAAATAGATTGAAGTATAAAAAGATGTTTTAAAGAAAATGACCAAGCATAACTAGTAAAAAAAAGTGATTAAAATTTGAAGAAACAATAACTGGGGAAGACCTCTCGGCCCCCAGGTTTCTAGTTACTGAATAATCATTCTAAGAAGTAGGCATAATCTTCCTCGTTAAAAAACATTCTTAGTTCATGATCGAAAACAAAATGTTAGATCAGCGGAAATAATACAGACTGGGGAAAAAAACTCATAAACGAAGGAATGTAAAATAAGATTGAAAAGAATAATGTTTATATCCTTTACTTCTCTCTTTTCCCTAGAGTAACTCTTATACCAAGAAGTGTAAAGTGCCTTTTGGCCAATTTATAGAATTTAATTTAGAAGCGCAATAATATAAAAATATTTTGTATGGTAAGCTAAAAATTATGGCAATAGTCGCTACTCCATAACTTACCTTATTCAGCATAAACTACTAATACAATAATGAACTTATTAAAGCAAGAACATTTTTTTTATCCAACGCCCGTGCTTGGCTTCTTGACCATTTGACGCCAAGCCTCCCAGTACCGACTGACGATGTCATCAATCTGGTATTCATCGAGTCCAGTGCATTGAGCAGGTGATCGCCATCCATTCTGGCATGGCCGCAGAGTGGGCAGGCCTCGTCAGCAGCCAGGCCAAGCCAGTAGAGGTGTGCTCCCCAAAAGTCATGTCCGGTGGTTAGGCGAAAGCGAGCAAGAGCCTCGGCTCTCTCCAGGTTTTTTGGGATTGGACCCACAGTGGCCAGAGTTTCTTAAGGCTTTCCAAGGCTTTTGTTTTTTGAGTCACGGTAGTATATTTGTCGAAGAATGTAGAAATAATGCTCTTTGCTCTTCTGAGAGTCAAGGGGACTTCTGGTTGAGACGACTCGGCTTCCTGCTTGGTTTTTGGTCGGCCCTCTCATTGCCGGGGATCCCAACATGACTTGGGACCCACTGTAAGGTCACAGTCCAGCCATATGAGATTAGCATTATGAATTGTGTTAAGGCTTTGAAGGTGTATTGCTGCTTAAAGCTAAAATTGCAGCTTGGGGGTCTATGTAAAAACAACAACTTTAGCAAGAGCTAAGCCAGCAGTTAGTAATTGCATCGCACCATCGTAGTTGGTGGCGTTTTCCCCCCATTGCTAATGAGCCCTCAAACAGCCGACAGAACCATCCCGCGCCGGCTCCGTTTGTTTCTGGCAGGTGTGAGCCGTCAGGAGCCACTCATTCGCTGGGTATCTTTGTTCGATCGTTTCCAGAGCACAGGATTTTAACTCGTCAGGAATGGTATCAGCCTTGTTTGATGTCATAGTAATTAGGTTGAGCCGTTTAGGTGGAAGGGTAGTAGCGACTGTGGAATAGAACAGTATAGGAGTACGGCGAGTCATTAGTAGCGGAGGTTGGTGTTTCTTCATAAAAAGTTCCGCATGTGAAAGAGAAGTCTGAGTCTTTAGTCTCTGTATTGCACGTCTGTACTCGTTCAGGTACCTGCAATCTACTCTTCTGGCTCTCTCCCAAAATTTGAGAGTCAATTTGTGTCTACGACTGTCAAGAGGTTCTGCGACTGTCAAGCATGAACATGCACATAGATGTTTTGAAAACTTATTTCAGTACTATTTTCCATGTTATTTTGTGTGTGTTCTAAGGCCATGTTTATCACAAATTATAAAGTCGGTTCTAAAATAAGTTTTACACAAACACTCTCATCTTAGGAATATGAATCTCTTTAGTTTATCTACCTGTCACACTAAACGGTGCCATGTGCCAATCAACTCACTTCCTTATCATCCGCTGCTATCATAACTTGGCATTCTATTGATATTACGGAAAGTATTTTCTATATTTTTTTAATGATTAATCATCGGCCACTGATTTTTCAATCTTTATTAATTTTTAATATTTTGGAATTTTCGAAATATTTTTCCTCGCCAAAAAAAGGTTCATTTCCTCATCAAACAATTTTTTCCTCTGGATTTAAAAGCTGAACAGTGTATTAAGTGAGTAAATTATGTCTATAAAAACGTTTGACATGTTCCTCTCATTTCTATTATTTTGTTCTTTCTTTCTTTGCTCAATTGGGATGATAACGATCGCCGCGTGAAGGTCAGTCATTGTTTTAACAGATTCGGTAAACAGATAGAGTTAAAAGTGGTTGTGATTTTACTTTAAATGCTTTTAAATTAAGGAAATGTAAGGAACACTTTCCATAGAAACATAGTTACTTCCTTAGAATGATTAATTTACTTCACATGATTCGGAATGTGAGTTCATTTATTTTTGTTCCAAGTGATGAATCAAAAGATGCAAGTGTTTCGTGTTCTGAGATATAAGTGTTTTATTAAGTAAGTGGATTAAAATTTCTTTTTTTTTTTTTTAAAAGAGAAACTAGAGCAAAACATTTAATGGAATAAGGTTGTATAAATTCGTAAAATGAAGTAATAAAAATTAATTCGATATTTGAAATAATTAAGAAGCTTCTCGATGAAAATGTTTAATTTTATTAAATATCTCTAAAACAGAAATTAAAGTGTTTTTCAATGCTTTTTTTTCCTTGGGAGAGTAATTTTTATTACCTTTTGTCTTTATCAGGGAATATTTGCGACCCAATTTTCAAGCATAATTTTCATCGCGCCCCTCTCCCATACGATAACAATGTATTGAATGCAATAAAAATGTGCTTTGACGTAAAGCTACAATACTTAAATTATAAATCACACAAATTATCAAAATACCATAAAATCCGGCGTATAACCCGTACCCATACTTTCCAACTGCATTTTTTAGATTTTTTGGTATATTCAGCGTATAACGCGCTCCTCTTTTTTATTTTTTACGGAGGCTGAATGCAATGTTTTTATATCTTGAAGTAATTAATCCGAGGTATTATTCCAGACTTGAAATAGTATATTCAAGAACTACAACCCTTTATGTTCATTAGGTGTGTCATTCCTTTTAAATACAGTATCCCGATCTCTGAATGTCATTTTCTTTTTATGCTTATCCTTTTGTTTATATTTGAAGCTATCATTTTTATACCCGGCGTGTAACGCTCACTCTTAAATTTCGCAATTGTTTTTGGTGTTAAGAGTGCGCGTTATACGCTGGATTTTACGGTAAGTATTAACTTTTTATAAAATTTTATGTATGACAAGCCCATGTGGGGGGAGGGGAGGCATTAATATTTTTTAAACTTGTTTTTAATTTAGTATTGATAAATTAATTATTAAAAACATTGTGCAGTACTGATACATTTATAAGTATATTGTATCAGTGTAAATGTGTATTTAATTTTTATTACGTCAGAATGTATTTTGTTTTGCTTCCTTTCAGTTAATTAATACTTATTTTAAATCTTTTATTGTCGACTTTTCAAAATGCTCGCCCCCCCCACATAGGGATATACAACCCCTAGGGGCTTGTCCCACTGTTTGAGAAACGCTGGTCTATATTGTCATATGCTACTATTGAAACACTTAGCAAACGATTATTTTTCTTAACTGGAGATCATTTAGCCATGTGGTTCATTTTCATTTTAATGAAATATATTAATTTCTATCATATGCGAGACAAGAAATGAAAGTATTTAATATTGATTCTATTCTCAATATTTTTATTGATTATTATGAGTATTATAATTAATTTTATTTGTCGTGTAATAATAAAACTAATTTTTATACTTATGCCATATTTTGTGTTCACTTTTGCATCGCTTTCCAATAATAATTTTATCACTTTGCTCAGTTCTAATTATTTATAAACATTTTTCTGCTGTTAAAATTAATCTGAAACTTGTTCATTAATAATTTTTAAATCCAGCTGTTTGGTTTCAATTAATTTTATGAATTTCGAAACTAACAAGAGTATAAAAAAAATTTGAATAAATGGATAGAATTGTATTGGTATGAAAATCATCTGCATCGATTATTTATTTATCATTAAAAATGTGTACTTTAGATTCCCATTGTTGCACATAACTTTACCTATAAATTAAAGTCATGTTCAATAATTAAATTTTTTGCCTGCATATTGCGTCGTAAATCTATTATTTTGTTTCTTCTATAAATGCTTAATTTTAGATTTTCAGGCGTGCATTACGGAGTTCTTTTTGTATTTTAAAAAAGCATCCAATCTTCCCCACAGTACAGGGTGTAAAATGTGCATTGAAAAAAAAAATGTTATATGAGGCAAAACATTAATATTGTTATTTATAAAAAAAAACAAATGTATTCAAAGTGCTAATACTTGTTCTTTATTTTTTCTCGCTTGCATTATATCTTCGGATCATATCATGTAGTTAAATTTAATTTTAGTTTTAATTATATATATAACTAATTTCTACATTTAGTTCATATTTGTACCTTTCTTTAGTCATCGAACCTGAGTAATTGTAGATTATTGTTAAATTTGGAATAAACGTCGCATTTCAAAGTATGGAGAAGCATCGTGCACCATATTTGTAACTTAAATCATGTTTATAAAAATATGAATTTAGTTGTGCGTGCACTTTTATCTATCTTCTTTTGCAATTTTAAAACAATTATTTGGCGCAGTTTAACCTAAATCGGCTCTTGCGCTATAAACCCAAACACTCACTTACACTAACTAGGCAAATTATCGTATTATTTGATAGAAATCCAATAGTACAGAAAAACTATCTGTTGGCACACAATTTGGTGCCATTTTTCCCGCGTCGTTAATATTAACGTCGTAATGTTCAGCTACTGGAGGGTGTTTGGCGACGGTCTTCGTAATTTTGAACTATGGTCAAGTGACGAGGACCGACACCACCTCTCTCCTAACTACCACTCCACACCAACGGGAGGACGTTTGAGCTCTCGACAGATTTAACGTGCATCGCTTCCCTACACGCGGGTCTTCAATGGTACTGGGCTCGAAACTCATGACACGCCTGCCATGAGTCCGTTACCTTGACCACTAGGCTACCGTGGCCTTTTCCCTGTCGCCAAAGGTGTTAGAGCTGAACTAAAATTATACCCAATTTGAATCGAAACACATTTTCGTTAATTAAAAAACAAATTTCTGTTTTATCTATATTAATCTTAATAGATATTTCATAGCGTAGTGTAACTGAATGTTGAATCCGTGAAATTCATTAAAGTAATAAGTGAAATAACTAATTAAATGTATTAATTAAAATGTATTAATGGTTTTAAAGTGTATTATTTAAAACTGTTATCTTATTACTCTGACGTTGATATTTTTAAAATGATTCATGTTGTATCTAATAGTTTATAGTTCTGACAAAATTTTATGGCTGTCATACCCTAATAAGCATTTTGCCCTTGTCCTTCACGCATTCACAAGACAATGCATTTTTAAGCATTGTCATTTGATTACAATGGAGAAAATAATTTTAAAGGTGTTAAGGGGAGGGATTATTATTTTTTTAAGCAGTAAGATTGGAGTCATATGTACTTCTAATTATCTTTATCATAAATGTAGTAATAAGTTTAGAAGCGTTCTATATTGTTTATATATTTCTTTATTTCTGATATATTGCGAAACTAAACTACACTGCTGGCCACCATAAATGCAACACCCTGAAGGAAGTACGCAAATAACATGAAATTTACAACATGCATTAGCGGAGGTGAGATATGCAAATGATTAGAATTTCAGCGCAGACACACATCACGCCCGCCCGTGGCGCCACCTCAAAGCGCTATTTAAGGCTTGGAGATTTCAACGATTTCAAGTTCGGCAATTGTGTTTTTCTTGTGGTTTTTTCAAAAAACGATCAGTTATGTCTCGTAGAAAACAGCGATCCGCTTTTGATCAAGTATCCAAGTTCGACAGAGGAAGGATAGTGACCTACCAAAATTATGGATTATCTTTCTGTGAAATCGGTAGTCGTGCTGGACGAAACCAAACAACTGTAATGCGGATATGTGACCGTTGGATGCAGGAGGGTACGACGGACCGACGTGGTCGATCGCATCCACCTCAGTGCACCACTTTACGTGAGGACAGGCAAATTGTGCGCATGGCAGTGACGGATAGCTCAATCACATCACGAACCATAGCACAGCACATTGAGTCTGTAACGCATCATTCAGTGTCTGCGCGTATCATTCGACACCATTTACAGCAGAGTGGTCTGTCCGCAAGACGTCCATTGCTTGGTCTACACTTGACGCAGAACCACCGACGTCTCCGTCACCAATGGTGCGATGAAAGAAGGATGTGGGTGGCAGAATGGAATGAAGTTGTCCACGATGGTCAGATTCGAGTCTGGAGACACCGTGGAGAGAGGACGCTGAACAGCTGCGTTATGCAGCACCACACTGGTCCTGCGCCGGGTATTATGGTATGGAGCGGTACTGGATATCACTCTCGCACTCCTCTAGTACGCATTGCCGGTGCTTTAAACAGCCAGCGCTACATCTCCGAGGTGTTGGAGCCAGTTGTCCTTCCTTACCTTCAGGGCTTGGCCACAGCCATATTTCAACAGGAAAATGCACGACGACACGTGGCACGCATTGTCCAAAGGTTCTTCGTCAATCACCAGATTGAATTGCTTCCCTGGCCGGCTCCCTCTCCGGATCTTTCACCGATAGAAAACATGTGGTCCATGGTTGCTCAACGATTGACCCAGATTACACCCCCAGCTGCCACGCCAGATCAACTTTGGCAATGTGTGGAAGCTGCTTGGTCTTCTGTTCCCCAAGAACACATCCAAAGTCTCTTTGAATCAATGCCGAGGCGTGTGGCAGCGGTGATCTCCAACAATGGCGGCTACTCTGGCTACTGATTCTGGCAGGAACCACGCTTCACAGAAGTCTATAAATGTAATAATTTGATACTTGGTCAACATGTTATCTACAAAATAAATTTTGTTGTTTTATCACTTGTCTTTCTTGGTGTTGCATTTACGGTGGCCAGCAGTGTAATCAGTTTTTAATGGAAGATTTATAACGTTACACTATATATAATTGTTTTTTTACTACAAAAGCTCCTCTTCTGCATTGAGTTAAATCCTCATAAAAAAAAACGCTTTTAATCAATTAAAATGACTTTTTATACTGATTTCTTTTTCTTAAATGCGAAAGAAATGCAATAATATAAATACGAAACTTATAATATTAATAAAGAATAACCTTAAAAATATTACAAATTTTCAATGAAATTCAAATCACAATTGATTTCAGTTTTAAATTAAATATTTTCCTCAATCATCATACTTTTAAAATATGAGTTTTTTATTAATTTTGTTTGTTTGCAAGTATTCAAATCTGTGTGGTTAAAAAAATGCGATCAATTTGATAACAGTAATTCCTCTTTTAACGCTTTAAAAATACGCAACGTGGTTTAAAAAAGTCATTTTCAATTTATGAATTTAAATTAAAGGAATTATTTTAGAACAAAAATTTATCATGTTCCAATAACGCAGAGTTTCTCAACCGATGTCCATTAGGAAAAAAAATTATATTTCGACTATCCAAAAGAGGAATTAAGAGGATTATGATAAAATATCAATATAATGTTATAATAATAAAACTATTTAGCAGCATAAGAATAAATTTGTATACATTGTTTGGAGGTAGTATATTCAATCGCCCCCTCTCGTTTTTATTTAAAAATATATTCGTTTTATCTGACAAAATACTATATTGATGTATTATTTACTAATGTCTCACTTTAAAACTACACGAGGACTATTGTCTATGGACCTCTGAAAATTGAAGCACGTCAAGTGACGTGGACGTCATCTGAGCTACGCACAACTCTCCAAACTTCCACACCACACTTATGCGTGGACTTTAAGCATCACAGATTTAATGAGTATCAGTCCTCTACACGATGCGTCTTTCGTGACACCAAGACTCTCCAGAAAATATCACCATTCTTCAATTAGCGATCATGAACACTTTGCTAAATCGTGGCCTTACATTACTCATAATTTATGGCTTTCATTTTTTTAAAATGTTTTATTGGAATTATTGAATTATAATCTTTTAACGACCTTTAAATAAAAGTTTTGCTTAAGAATTGCTTAAACGTTTTTATTTCTAATGGGCTGCAGATTGATGTTTTACCTACTATTGCAGACCAAGAATATTCCCCGGGAGCTAGTATCTCTTTTTAGTGCGGCGCCCTATAGGCGGATACCAATCGCCGCAGGTAATTTGACTCCCAGTTTACTCCACAGATGGAGGCAACTGAGCTCTGACGATGCGAACCTGTACTAGGATTTAATTTTTCCGAGAGCACCCAAGCCAAACAGACACTCCAGAAATCTTTTACATGCCGTATAAACGTTTAATGATTAATTTTTAGTCTCGTAGTAATTGGTTCGTGGTAGTCTAGTGGTCATAACTGCGAGTTCGGTGCGAACATTTGTAGAGTCGCAGGCTCGAGTCGTGGTGCCACTGAAGACCCATCGTGTAGAGGGGCTCATGCACTTAAATTCTGTCACATCTCAAAGTCCTCAAATTGGCATGGTGGGGAAGTTTGGGAATCTGTCGAGAGCTCAAACATCATTCCTTTGGTGTGGTGTGGTAGTAAGGAGAGGGGGTGCCAGCTCAAGTGTCGTCCTCGTCACTTGACCGTGGTTCAAAATTAAGAGCTCCGCCGCCAATAAATCTCATGTTGCTTTGGAGTGTGTCGTTTATAAATACTCACTAATTCACTCACTTAAGTATTCTCCAAATATTTCATTTGGACTTATTGCATACACAAATATGGAGAACCACATATTTGAGGGTCCGTAAGAGCAAAAAAAGTTGAGAACTCTTGGTAAAAATATGATTCTGTGGAATTTTTTTACCGCGTTAAAGATATGATCACTGTACTTTGTACTTAGTGTATATAAACTTTCATAAAACATTAACACTACATATGAAGACAATATTCGTTATGTTAGTAAGACGCTCGCCGCATGCGTCATTAAATTAAATCGCTTCCTCGCTTGAAAAAAGCAACTTCCATTGTAAGTTTGAGCTGTAGCTAATTTTTTATACCTTACTACATTCGTATTGGGTAGATGATGATTGCTCAATGTCAAGGTTGGAGAAAGAGAGTAGCATATGTATTTCTCCAGGTCATTGGGACTTTCAAGGTCGACTTGCACAGTGTGAGGCACAGAGGGACCTTGCTCAAACGGTAATCTTATTCTTTCTTTGTCTGAAAGAACGACTGGCTTTATTTTTAGCAACAGTCTTTATTGGTAGATGTTGATGTGTTTGGATATCATTGTTTAATATCTCTTGTCTGGATCGAAATAATTTTATTAAAAGAAGCATTAGAATGAAGTGATTGATTACATATCTCTTTGAAAATCATGAGCTATTGTGGGATTACGTTATTTACTCGTTTCTGAGATAGAAGCTTTAGTAAGTAAGAAAAAGTTTTTGCGTTTTGGATGTAAGAAATATTTTTAAAAAAATTTTGATACTCATTTTATTTTTTGAAAAATTATTTTGAAAAATTCTGCTAAGGTTGAATGTTTGTGTTTTGAAACTCGAATTATTCTTTCAACTCCGATAAAATGTTTGTTTAGGTTCTTGAGTAATTGTATTTTAATTTCAAGAAAGTGAAACCTTATAAATTCTATGATTTCTTCATTTTGAATTACTTGTTTGATGTTTAAAGAAAAAGTGTTAATGTAGTTTAATTTTCAGGTCTTGATAGGGATTGATTTTTGTCATCTAAGATATTTATAAACCTTATCTTGTAGCTTTTATTTTATCAGAATGTAATTTTTGTTCGATTTGCTAATAGAAATTTGTATGTTTATGAGAATGATGTATAAAGTAATACACATGATATACATTGAGAAAATTTAAGTTGAGTTGTGTTCGTTTTTAGCTTTATGCTAGTAATAATTTTGAATTTTAATTCATCATCAATACTACAGGAATTTATTTGCCTTTAAAACACCTTTGCCTTCAATATAGTTCAACTTATATGCAATATATACCGGGTGGCCCAGCGGGTAATGTTTGAAACAAATGAAAAAATAAAAACAAATAAGAGACATGAGAAGAATTTAATGACGTTTATTGAATGGACATATTGGGCAATTAATGATAAAGAGGTTCGAAGTGCCCGCCATCTTTAACAAGGACAGCAGTTAGGCGGTTCTGGATCTATTGGACTTTGTTTCAAACATTACCCGCTGGGCCACCCGGTGTTTGAAATATTCAATATTATAACTGTAAATATATATTTCCTAAATAGCCATGATGTATATGGGTCAATTAGCATTTGTATGTTCAATTTTTAGCAGAAAACATCTTGGAACAAAAATAAAAGAGGAACTATTAACGTTATAGTTCTTATGAGATCTATATTTTTATATATACCAATTTTAAATAACAGAGCTCAAGTTTGCTTGATTGTTCGATATTTCCGGCCATATATGTTTCTGCCATACTCAAAGCTTAACTCGACCCCACTTAGCTCAACAAACACGAGGCGTAATACACGTGTAAGCGTGTATTACGTCTCTATCAGGGGACGAAGTTGACACCTGAATAGGAACCCCTTCCTCTACATGTCTACCGTGTTAATGTAAAGACTTAAATCCGCAACACATCTAACATGTGTCAGATGTATAGTGGCACAGAATCCATCACATTCTATTTCCTCATTAACGATTTTTATTCATCAATGACTCGCAATGGCGTGACGGAGAATATTAGGGCCCCCTTATAAAATCAAGTTTTGGGTTCCAAGCTGGATCTTGCAAAATATATCAAAACCATAATATCTAGCTTTTGGCCCCCATAGAATCCTGCCGCCCTCCCCCACAATGCAGGGGTGTACGTTATGCCACTGAAGACTCTTTTCATCATTATGAAGCACATAATAAAGATCTAACTGTGCAGGTGTAATGTGGATTTAAACTATTGATACTTTTGTAAAATATTTTATTGATCCACCATCTATATTACACATAAGATCAGTGGTGAGGCTCGGCGGTACACACCGGTTCAACAGAACCAGTATCTAATTTTTTTTATTGTAATCAATGTACTTTTTAAAATGGCTCTTGCAATTACGCTTCTCTATGGGGTGAAGTTTTTTGTTCTAAAAATGCTTATTAAACCAGTGAATTAATTAAATTATTTGAATTGCACCTTTGCCTAAGATTAATTGGCTGAATCCTGAAAATCTTATAAAAATTTAAAATAAATTTTTTTCCTACTAAAATTTTTTTACTTTATTTGATTGTAAAATTATAGTGAGGACCCAAATTATTTAAAAAGGTTATAGCAGTAAAAAACTTGATGCAATCCTACAAAGGGAAAAACGCCATTTATTAAACATGAGTCTAAAACATGTTGAAAACCAGGACATGAATAATAAAATTTATGATTTAATTGTTTTATTGGCGTGTCAAGGAAGATCGGAACAAGGTTCACTACAAAACTCTAATTACATATGTAAAATATCCGGTAAATTATACACCTCGGTTCCATTGAATGAATTAACTATTATTTTTTTACCCCTAGTAAAGAATGCTTTATCCTGGTTAGCTGTTGTGAGTACTGGAATCAGTTTTTCAAAAAGAAATAGTTTATGACGGAGGAAACGCGTGTTTTATTTGGTTTTATTTTTTAAAAAAATTCTCTGGAAGATACTATTTAATTGAGGCTGAAAAGGGGAAGTACGCGTCTGTGTTACTTCCGGTTGGTAGTGATAAAAACCGCCTACAAAACTAATTTGAAATGTCTGGTACACATCTCTTCCAACTTATCACGCTATCTTCCGGATCACATTGTGATTGGATACCAATGTTAATAAGTGCTATGCACATAAGATATTTATAAATAAAAGTTAAATAAACATTCTTTACCTTTTTGTGTGATTATATGGATATTTTTTATTAAATGTTTATGAATGTTGTTTTTTTAAGCATTATTCGTATATTTTGTCTACATTTTTGAGATACTTAAGAGCTGCTCAATGTGATCCATTATTAATGGATTTCTCAAAATTAAGGCTAACTAATGGATAAGTTAAATTACCTTACAGCAAAAATCTACATCTCAGTCTATTTGAATAGTATACATTATGTAAGATTCTTCTTTTTGTGTTTATTTTATTGAATTTTGACAAATAAAAAAAATCTTTTCATTAAAACAATTCTTATTTGCACGTTTCAGATTTATTCCATTCCTTTTGTTTAAAACTGTTGATACATATTTACATTTTTTAAAAGAAAAAGATTGTTTTTTTTTTACAATACTTAACCTTACCTTCACAACCAAGGATCTCTTTTCTAAACTTTTGAATTTCTAAATGTTTCCTTGATTAATTGTTTTGACGTTAATTGAGGAGACAAGTTTTCTCTTTAACAGTAGAGATGTCTGCATTTATTGAAAAAATTAATAACTGAGCACATCTACAATGACACGTATTCTTAGAAGTAACTGTTAACCCGATGATGTATTTTTAACATTATACAATGTGATGAAGGAATAATATTTTAATTATTCAAGATGAATTGTTAAACATTTCACTATTTGTCATAACATTTGAAGAAACTGTATACTAAAAAATTATAATGTAAATAACAGTGATTATGTTTTATACATATTGCAGTCTAAAATATTGCTCTGGACATGATATCTAAAGTACTCAAATGACTGGATATTAAGGCTGGATTTACAATTTTTACGTACATGGGTAAGATGGAAAATTGCTAATCCACTTTTCTCCCAAACCTCACCCCATGGAAATTCACTGATTGTCCAGGACGACACTAGATACCTATTACCTGTTTAAAATATGTGCTAATTCTGCATGATTTTTCTATTTATTGCCTTTTAAATTTTTCCAGCTCTATTAAATTTGCTACCACATTTGCCACACTTTATAGTCAGTTTATTAGAAACATATTAAAAAAGCAATGTATCATCATTTTTATTGCAACATATTTCAAACTTTTGTTTTTGTACTGATTTGTAATTTTATTACTTTTTATCAGGTCTTCGAGTCGTAATTTTTTTCGTTCCGGTTCTACCAATATATATATCGGTTCAATTTCGGTTTTCGTTCCGCCAAAAATAACGGTTTTCGGTTCAGTTCCGAATGAATAATTTTATTTTATGCATATTATTATTTGTACTAAAAATATAATTCTATCATAAACAAAAATGTAATTGTATGGGTGACTTGTTATGATGATAATTATATGGTTGGACCTTAAATTAGAAAATATTGATAAGTTGGTTGCAGTAACAAAATTACTGAAGATAATCGAACCGAAATAAACTGATATTTTTTCGGTTCAGTTTCGGTTTTCGTTCCAAACAAAATAACAGTTTTTTTCGGTTTTCGGTTCAGCGCCTGTTCGAAGCCCTACTTTTAATGGAACTTATTTTAATTAGTTTGAAATAAATAACGTCAATAAATCATTGCAACATTTATCAAACGTTATTGTGAATAGAACACTAAATTTTTTTTCACTGAACACGACCTCATATTGCTATAGCCTAAATTGGTTTTTGGTAATGGGAATGCATATTAAATACAGTTGTGAAAATTTTTTGAAGAATATTATTAGATAGGTATTTTAATAATATTAAAAACTAGTATTACTCTTTAACTATTTCTATAATTAAAAATTTTCGCTTATTCACCGAACATTGAAAAAATTGAAAAATGTACTGAAATACATAAAAATGCAATTTCTAATTCGACAACAAAAAAGTTTAATTAAATTTCTGAAGTTTTATGATTAATAATCATCAGTAAAATCGTAATGAATTTTTGAATAAAAAATCATTTTAAAATATAAATATTTTTTGTTGTTATTCAAAATTTAATTTTTTAATGATAATTAACTGTTGGATCGAAAACTGTAATAATGTAAACGAGGGCTATGCAATACGAATTAGAAGTCGAGGACAATTTATGTCTTTTGATTAAAAGGTTAATCTTCGTTTTTATTAAAGTTGTTGCTTCATCTTTAATGGAATTCCGTTAACGTACGTGACAAATAATTGTTGCAGAGATAAACCTTAATCAAATCCAGAGCATTCATCAAACAATACTGCTATAAAAGGCAAACTTTTCAATGAATACTCAAAAAGAACATGGACGACCTGTTTTCATTTCTACTTTCTTAAGCATCTTTCGCATTACTTAATAACCTCTAGTTCCACTACCAGCGTTCATCAATAAACTCAACGGAAATATGTGTTCATTAACATTTCATTTATGCATTGGGCGTTCCCATTTTCACGAATTACAAAATATGTGTTTTTTTTTATCTTCCGCAGGAAACAATGTAACTGATTCGTCTGGCTTTTGAACGAATAAACCCCATGAATGGTTGGCGCGTCTATGGAGTGTTCGCCATCTATCGAACCTGCCTACCTCAATCTGCCGGGTTGGCGATGTGTACCAGTCTATGCCGTCCCTCTGTCGCCAACTTCCAGAACATCGCCAACCAACCACACACCGCCACCAATAGAAACGCACAATCTTTTGCCGCCCAATATACGTAAGAATTCCAAGATTTTTAAACTTCATAAGTTGTTTTTACTCTGTCTTAATTGTATTATTTAATTTTTATTTACAGTTTCTTAGTGCATGAAAAATCCTCCATTTCTTGCCAGTTTATTAAAAAATGTGCGTGTTTTAAACTGTATAATTTTTGTTCTTTATTTAAAAAAGTTTGATAACATATCAAATTCAAATCAAGAAGTAACAGATACCATAGTAAACAATATAAAAAGTTGTATTTTCTTGTGAAAGAAAATCAAGTATCCTGTGTCAAGAAAATACATGCAATATGAAATATAGGAACTTTCACTTTTTATAACTTCCAATGACAATTAATATTAATATTATCAAAAATTGTATGTATTATAAAATTATAATACATAAAAAATGAACTTCCAAAATAATATTTCTTGGAATTGAAATATTAAATTTTTTAAAAGATATTTTTTTTATAGTTATTTTTCAGAAATGCACGTTTTAAAATGATGAATAAGTTTTATTGTGTATGTGCAGTACTCTTGCAAATTTGCAGGGTCTGTTTATACTTCATTTAGATGCCGATAGATGGCAGCACACTATATTCAGCTAAGCATAAAAATGGAAAATGATTTGAAACGGATATGAAGAAAACGAATTATATAAAAAAAATCTATGCTAATCATCACAAATTAATGAATTATTATACTTTAAACTGAACAGTTTTATTCAATTCGTTCTTTTCTGTTTTAAGCTAATATTAATTCTCGTTTTCTATGGTTTTAAAACTAAATTTCGTTTCACATGTGTTCATTATGCTGTTTTTGAAAAATACGATACAAGATTTTGTAATATTTCTTCATGAATTCAAATTTGTAAGTAAGAAGTTTATTTAAAAGCAATTTTGTGAATTTGTATAGAACCCAAGTTTTCATTGGTATTGATTTTAGACGCTACTTTATATATTTTTAAAAGAAAAATTGAGTAAAAGGTAAACCTATATATTTTTTTAAGTTAATTTTTTAAAACTTGTGTAACTTTTTTTTGTCACGATATTGAAGTTTTCAATGTCTTCTGGAACCAAAAGCAATAGTTATTAAATATATTGTGATATTTTAATAATAGCTATTGCTTTTGGATTGTGCTATGGAATTTTAAGGGGGGGGGGAATATGATGATCTTTTTGTGTATGAAATTCATTTGTAATAGAAATCAGGAAGGAAATTTTACATCAAGTGTCCCTTAAAATAAAAATAAATATATTTTTTAAAAAGATCAATTAGTGCAAAAGAAATTAGCATGTTACGTCATAATTAATCAGAATTTTTCTTTGAATACATATAAGACATGTCTGATTTAGGAAATTTAAAATCAAATTGTGAAGTAATTAAAGAGGTTCTGCATAGTTAACTATACAAAAATTTGTATTTTATCTTATATATATATATTTGGAAGAAAATATCCGTAAAAAAATTTTATCCCTCGATTCACGAATCTTTTTCAATTCCTACTATTACTTCACACTCTCTTTATATGTCTTGTTCAAATTTTCAATCGTTCATAAAATGCATTTTAAATCACTCAATTGTACTGAAATTTTATACACTCGCTTATTTTGGATGACAATATAGTAATTTAATTATAATTAATAAAAAATAATTGATTAAAATCAAATTTTCAATGAATTACAAAGACAACCACGTTGGCATCATTTTTGACGAATTAGCGATCATTGTGGCGTCTCGTGTCAATACTTGAGTAGGTTTTTTTCCTCACATTTTAAAGCGCTCATTTGAGCTGAAATTTTCTATACACTATTGGTTTTGGGTAAAAATACGATAATTTAATTATAATTAATTAAAATTAATGGCTGAAATTAATTATTAAAAGAATTACAGATACAGATTTTTTTCCCTCACGCTTCAAAGCTGAACAAATGAACTGAAATTTTATGCACACGCAATTGTTTTGGATGACAATATATACGATACTTTAATTATAATTAATAAAAATTATTTGTCACAATGTTGTGATTCTGTCATATGTATATACATATTTATATTAATTGTAACTATTTAATAAAAAGTAACTAAAATAATTTTTTTTGTTGATCTAAGTAGGAATTGATTAAATTTTTTTTTTGTATATTACTTGTTAATTAATAGATTTAATTTTTAGCTCAAGATCCTCGTCAGTGGTCGAGACAACACGTGTTCACATGGCTGGAATGGTGTGTAGAGAATTTCTCCCTCCCACCCCTGGACATCGATCAGTTCTACATGAATGGTGAGTCACGTTGCGTGGAATGTACTTTTTTCAGTTTCTTTGATGAAACAACTGAGTAAAGGTGTGGGGGTGGCTATCTGTTCATGAACCTTATAATTGTGAGCTCTGGGGGGGGGGATAATTAATATAATTACTTGGGGGAGTTTATGGACTGGTTTGGATTAACGCCGTCTCAAAGTAGAACATCTTAACTTGGGATCTGTGGAAGTGTTGCGGGTCTTCAGCCTTCTTCTCACTTGGGAGTTTTCTTTTGATAAGTAAGGTAATTGCAATTCTGAGTAATATTTCCTTCTTCCACGGGGCTTACTGTCTTTGGTAAGTAATATAATGCCCCCCCCCAGGACACCCAAACAATCTTTCTTTAGTTTTGACCTTAATAAGATACCAACCAATAAATAACCTTTTAAATTTCCTTCATCATAAGCCTTGATCACTGACATACATTGGTAGCAACTTAAAATATATATTAAATTAATGAACTCTTGATGCAGCTTCGCCATTTGTGGTCTTTTCACCAAAAATTCAGCCAACTAACCAAACAATAAACACTTCAAACTAAATAACAATAGATTCTTCATACCAATAAGTCTTTAGCTAACTAAATTGCTTATAATCTTTATTCAAGGAAATGTAGTTATGTATCAATATAAGGAATTGTTTTTTTTTACATCTTATTATAATGTCGCTTTTTTACCAATTTTTTAATGCAAGAATGAAATGTATATATAATCTGCATATATTTTATTATACATGCCATGTTTCAAAACAACTCACCGGTTACTAATGTAGCTTTACTTTATGAAAGTGAATATAATATTACATACTCATAAAGGAAAGGATTTTGAAAGTAGTTAATCTGGGAAGATGGTTAAAGGGGTATGGTTTTGACATCCTGACAAAGGATTCCATGGAAGATTCTAGAGTTGTACGAATATCTTAATTTAAAACGACGATAAGTGGATAAAACCGACACCATAGCAGATGCTTTAATCTTAATTCCCTCTGTATCATGAGAAGCCTTAATACAAGTCCAAAATATATCTATCCAATATTTTATCCTTTAAAATTTGATTCGAGCTTATGATACTGACTTTGATTGAATTTGTTGGTCAGTATGTACAAACAAGGTTATTAAAGGAAATCTTAATGATTAGGGCTGTATATTGTAAAATTCAATATTATAATCTTTCAGTTGAAAATTTTAATCATTTAAGAACGACTTAACATCATTTTAAGGGTTGAGATCCTTCTAATAATAATTAGATATACGAAAAAGAGTCATTTGAGAAGCTTAAATGCACTACTTAGAAATGCTGTGTTTTGAGGGTATATTGAAATTGTAATAGCGATTCGAGGTACACACTGTTCGTGAATAATATCCCTAAAAAAGTATAAGAAAGTTTTAAAATTGAGGGCAGTCATCAAAACGATATTTCAAGGACTCGTTATCGCAAAGATAATCTAGAGGGGTTAAGTGAAGGATGGAAACATCTGAACACCTAACGGGTGAAAACGCTTGTGACGCGGTTCCGGTCACACCCTGTTTTTGGGGTGTAACTGTTTGTGTACTGTATGTGGGTGAAAAAAAAAGCTTTAGCAGTCCATTTGCGTTGTGTTTTCTTGAATCGTGTCAATTCATTTAGAGACACAGCTATCGACCACTTTTAGTGCTAACAAGGGTGATCAAAAAAATGCATACACACTTTGATGAAGAAAAACGTATATATTATCATAAGTATTACAGTGAATAAATATGACAAAGTTACAATAAATGTTCAAACTGTAATCCATCTGTCTCCAAACATTTTTGAGTACGTTGCCGTACATTGATGATGACATCTCTTAGAATAGCTACAGGAATTGTGCGTGACTAGCTGTTTCGATTTCATATCGCTGTTTCTCTTGTGTGCACGGTTTCTTGCTGCACACCTTGTTCTTAGGGGGTAACCCTATAAGTAAAAGAGACCACATCACTTGGGAAACAAAATTTGCATCATTTTCAGCTTGCGCGAGGTACTATTCACAAAAAGTTCCTTTGTCTGGGTCATCCTCGTTCAGGGCGTAACAATTGTGGTATGTAAATTTTCCATTTTGCTCTTTGCAAACTACAACCTACTCTAAGCCTACTCACGCTTGTTTCACATATACATTGTGATGTAGATTTTTATGGTGACCGTAGGGATGAATCTAACTCTCCAACAGAAGACGCTTCGCTTGTTGATGAACGTGGCCAGCCTGATCGTCCCTTATGTTACCTTTATTGCGCCATCTGTTTCAAACTTATCCGGAAGGTGAGCGATGCTTAATCGTGTTGGTGGTTCCGTTCCATATTATTGGCTTCAGCGGTGTTGCACTTCAATGATATTCTTGAACTTCTTTTTCCATTTCAAAATGCTTTTTTATTGCTTTAAAGTCAGAACGTACTTGCACCATGGTCTCACTTTCCCTACTCTAGCGCCTTCTGTTGCTGAACTACTGTTGAACACGTCGAAACAGTAATGCCAACTGTTAATACCAATTCTTACAACTGAACCCTATAGCTTATGACATTAACATATTACTCAGTCTTAAATTGTGCATGCAATTTTTTATCCCCCCTGTATATGATGTGCGAAATCATTTGTTAGTTTTATAGCGTTTGTAAGAGATTGCCTGTGTCATCCCTTAGTGTGAGAGAGTCGGAAGGAAAATTAGCCATAGTCAATACAAATTCTTTTTTTAAAAAAATTCTCAATTACGACACAAATTCAACAACTCAAACTAAGAAATGCACTAATTACTAAATATGTGAAGCAATCACGGAGTAGACGAGATACTAGGAGAATTAACAGTAAATTGGATCACTTACGTCGAAGCAATACACTTTCTTATTCAATTCATCTAATCCAAATTTAATGCATAATTAGCCAAATCGTCAATCTTAATATTAATCAAATTAGTAACGTAGTTCTCTTGCCTAGCTTCTCGCTAATCAACCACTGCTGTCGGTTAGCAGTCTATATAACCTCTCCCTCCTTTAACTCGAAGGTTTAATCTTTATATACAAGTCTTAATTTACATAATCACTTCGAAAGAGGAGGAAAGTTTTCAATATAAGGAATTTTAAAGACCCTCTTTTCCCCCAAGAGGACTATTAGTAAGAAGAGCATGAATAGACCCGTTACATGTTAAAATTCTCCAATTGTGATTGCTTTATTAACATCACACTCAGAAGCAACTTAAGGGCTATTGGTGACGGATCTCGTAATTTTGATCCATGTTCAAGTGGCGAAGATGATACCTGCTCGCTAACGTGAGGAGCATTTTCACTGCAGAAGCTTTCGCCATTTACCGTGCACTTCAAATAATCAACTCCAGTATGCCTCGTAAATACTGCATCTATACTGACAGCATGAGTGTCTTGGAAGCGCTTGGAAACTTTAACGATCGGTCTGATCCAGTGGTATGTACTATACTCGACATTACTAGTCGATTATACAACAAGGGTTTCGATGTAGCATTTTGCTGGCTTCCAAGCCACGTAGGTATCATTGGCAACGAGCATGCGGACAGCGCGGCTCGGTCAGCTACGACCTTTCTGCCGCTAGAAGTCAGTTTTTAACTATCATCGCATCACTTTTTTTCATACATCTGTTCTGTCCTTGTCTGACTTGGTGGGAGAAACTCCCCACCAAAATATTTTTGCCTTTCTCTTAAAAATTGGATTTTTATATTTAAATTGACAAAATTATTTTAACTTTTAAACTTTTTATATGTGTGCATGCAGGCATGTACACATGTAAATATATATTCTAATATTTTATATTATAAGTTTTTTTTTGACATTGTTTTAAAATTTTAAACGTGTTGCGCAGTATAGCCAGGTATGGCTCTTGCGCCAAAAAGCCCAACACTCACTCACTAACGTGAGGAATTTGAACCTAGACTGATGCAATGCGGAATCAACTCATTTAAATCATGGATCTCTAGTTGATTTAGAGTGTATTCACATAACTCGACTGAAACAACGCTGGTCATGAGGTTCACGGTCATGGTCTTTCAGCTACTACGTTTGGCTCAAAATTACGAGGTCCATCGCCAAAAGCCCTCTTGTAGCTGAATATACTGCGACGTTAATATCCCCTCTCTCACTCAAATATTACGTTGCTAAAATTTTTCCAGCAAAATTTGCTAAAAAATTCTTGACGTTGATTGTTTTTAATTACACTTTATTTTTTTAAAAATATAACGACAATTTAATATTTTTTTGTAATATTACATCTAAACGGCGCTAGCTTTGAAATTCTTTCTTAGAACTTAGGTGTATAGAATCAAAATTAGGAATACACTTGTGAGGGAAGAGTTCTCTCTTCCCTCAGCGTGGGGAGGTCGGAAGGAAGACTAGCCATATTCTAGAATAATTTCAATTTATTTTCAGTATCAGCAAAAACGCAAAATCTATTAACCAAGTCTAGAGATGCACCCAAATGCTAAATATGAATTACAATAGTGAGGCCGACGAGATACGAGAAAACTAAATAAACAGATCACTTAAGTCCAAGCAATACCTTCTAATTGTCTTAGCAATCTAATCTAATTTCATTTATATTTGACAAATCGTCAACTTTAATATTATAATATTCAGCTACTGAGTATCCACACCTTACTTTACGTTTCATCAATTACCGCTAGCAGTCTAACCTCTCTGTCTCTCTTTCTAATATCTAACTCGAAAGTTTAATCTTTATATACAAGATTTAATTTACATACTCACATCTTCTTCGCAGGAAGGTTTTCATTAAAATGTTAAGGAAGGTTAAATTTTAAAGACCATTTTTCTCCAAGAGGATTTGTTAGTTGAAAAATTCCGAATAGAGAGACCCGTTGCGCACTTATACATATGTCATACTTATGTGCAAATTGGAATTCGTCATTTCTCGAACGAGAATCAAACAATAAATTTGAGTTATTTTTTAAAATAGAAATCTTTGAAATATCGAATTAAAAAAAGCACTTAAAATTTTTAATAAATCTATTCATTCTATATTTTGAGCCATTGAAATGCAAAATGCAGGAAAAAAACCAGGAATATTCATTTTTAATAAACTGAAAAGCATCTCCTGTATAGTTCGTTTCGTAATAATTATTCGATGAGTAGTTTCTCCCTAAAAAGCTGTGCTACAATTTTTTTTTTAGTGTGTGTAAAAACTTTAAAAAAAACTCCTACCATTTTCTATTTTTAGATTTTTTTTTATTACTGCCATGTCTCTGCATGAATGCTTGGTCTTTCTCAAATGTCACTCGAGTATAAATTTAGCTCAGAGTTCCGACTGAAGGGATAAGGCAAAAAAAAAAAAAAAAGATAACGTTACTTGCATCACTTCTTTTTTAATGTCACTGCACAAAAAAGATCTAGATCGATTGGGGTTGGCTCTCGTTACTTGCTTATTTCCTTTATGCCAAGTTTTATGTTTTAAATCAGAGAATCTTGGGAATAAACATACATATACAATAATAAAATCATTTTTTGAAAAATTTCCAAAAAATAAATATATTTCATTAATCGATCTTTTTTTTTCTGTGTGTGTGTATCGGAAAGATACATAAACTGCAAAATCTGACACAGCTTCTAAAACTTTTAAATAAGTAAAGGTATTATCAATATCACGAAATATTATCCTACAAAAAGATAATTAGATTAATTTTAATTTAGGGCCGTCTCCCTGATATTATTTACGTGATGTGGAAGTTTCAAGAGTTGTATACTAATTTATTTGTCCTCGTCAATAGAACGAGGTCAGTGGTGCACACAGGAAGGGGGTGGGGAGGGTCCAGGGTCGAAAGTATACCTTTCTCGTATCATACCACAATACGCCGCCAAACATATTCTTTTGATTTTGTCGATTGTCGGGAACGAAAAAAAAGTAAAAATAAATTATTGAATAAATATTAGCGTTAATTGATACAATTAATTATAAAAAACAAATACTAATTAAATTTATGTACTATACACATAGGATTGTAATCAATCGAAAAAATAAGGGCTATGTGTGTGTGGGGGGGGGGGTCCGCCCCCCCCTTGTGTGCGCCACTGACCGAAGTTCACAATTACGAAGCCTATTACCATTAGTCCTAGTTATTATTAGCCTCCATTTCGATGTTAATAAAAATCAATCGCTCTAAAAATCACATTACTGTGTATATGCTTCACCGACTGACGACTTCGTCAGTCAGCACCGGGAGGCTCGGCGTCAAATGGCCAAGAAGTCAAGCACGGGCGTTGGATAAATAAATTAATACTTGCTTCACTTTTTAAAAAAAATTCCATTTAATTTAGATGGCAGACAAATGGGAAAGTTAATTTAATAAAATAACTTTTCTTGAACTTTTAAAATATAAATTTAAATGCAAGACCACCTTTGAGAGCCAAAGAGGCCATATGTATCCCTAAAGCTTCAAGCGTCATTCCCTTACTTTAAGTTTGCGCTACTTCCAACATGTGGTGAAATTTTTAAGAAAAGAAAACTCTAAAATTTATTGTATATGCTAATACTTTAATTTAGCAATTGTTAGAATGTTAGTATTTATTCGACATTTTACTTCACTGTAAGTTCCTTGACAATATGAGTAATTGAGGTTGTTTTCACGTAACATTAAAGAATAAGATGCAAAATTCGAATATTTTTTTGACATAGAAAACCCATTTATTTATTTTACAAATTCCATACACTTCAAATAGCACCTATGCCATTAGTGCACGCGCTCTCCAATATTTTCGGACAGTGCAATTGAAACTTTTTAGTGAGGGCACACGTCCAAATGTTCAGCGGTCATATAGAAAATTCACTAATTTTATATTCTGACTTAGGTATCCTATTCAGAGCAGAAATTTTTTTACTATGCTACTCATTCAATTCCTACTATTAGCTCACTCTCTCTCTCTATATATATTTATCTTGTTCAAATTTTCAATCGTTAATAAAATACTTTCTATTCATCCATTAAAAGTAGGATTTGACTTAAAGATATTTTTATTACTTGTTTTTCATCTGAGTTGTTCTATTTTTTCTGGTATAAAATAAATTTCATGAACCGTAATGCTAAATAAGCTGTCACTTTGTATATTAAAAGAAAATATTGCTTTTTTAGGGAATGCTTACAAATTTAAGAAATGCAGTATCTCGTTTACATTTTTCATAAAAAATACGACCTTTTTCTGCGGAACAAGTGCTTCTAGTTTAGTCCAGGCTTTTCTGCTTTTGGCAAAAAGCCTTAAAGTAATAGTTGTACGTGATTGTATGGGGGAATTATTCAGAGTCAAGCTAGAAATATTGATTTCTCCTGATATTTATCTCAGCTGGTCTTAGGGATATTTTAAATGCTTTATTTAAAAGTATTCTTTTTATTTTCGTATTTTATTCAAAATTATATTCGCATACATCACTGCATGGCAGTGGCGCACACTATGGGGAGGGGGGAGTCCTCGGGTCCGGACCCCCCAAGCCCTTGAGTTTTTTTCCGATTGATTATAATCCTATGTATATAGTACGTACAATTTAATTAAGTATTTGTTATTAATAACTAATTTTATTAATTAATGCTAATTATTCATTCAATAATTAATTCTTTACTGTTTTTTGTTACCGAAAGTTGACAACAAAAAAAATCAAAAGCAATGTTGGGCGGCGTATTGGAGCATGATACGAGAATAGTGGATTTTCGATCCCGCCCCCTTTGAAAAATTCTTGTGAGCGCTACTGCTGCATGACATCGTGATTGTTAAAGGGCTTAATAACTTTCTCGATCCGAAATTCCTTTTCGGCTTAATTGTTAAAGGCGTCATGAAGAGCAAGTATCTGATCAAATCCTATGCCATCGAATCAACGCTATCTCCGAAGTCATCATGAGCAAATCCTAAAAATGAGTTAGTGAGGATTGTTCCCTCACATGTCTAAACTAGTAATGATCCGAATAAAGAGCACTTATTAATGGTCCAGAATGGAAATTTCTTTTCAAATCAATTCTGTAAGACGCATATCTGCGAACCCGCAGATAAACAGTTCAAATATATATAGCCAGAAGCAGCAATCATCAACAAATTAACTCTTTAAGTATCTTGAAAATTTTTTGACCATTTTGGAAGAATGCGATTTCAATCAAGAATGTATAATCTCGTGTACAAAAGCCATAAGAAAAGATACCACATACTACAAAATTCTTTATTAAGAAAAGCAAGGAGAAAATTCTTATTTCATACGAAATTCGTAAGGAAACACTACTGGTACTAGTTAATAAGATGTTACAGATTTATGTGCAATTGCACTGTCTTAAAAATCTTTTAAAAGATTTTGGCTGATTTTTTTTCCTGAGTTTCTCTTTCATTCTCATTCCAAGAAGCAGTTATAAAAGTCGAGAACCGATTTTGTGATCGAAAGCCGAGAAAAAAAATAGAATTTAATTATTTGCTACGAAATTTGTGTAAAATTTTACTTCACTTTTTCTTTTTTTTCTTTTCGAAAAAGAAATGTTATAAGTGTAACAAAAATTTATAATTTATAATTGCATATGCTTCAAAAGCTTTTCTTAGCCGTAAAAGTAAAATCGCCTATCGTGACATATTTAACAATGGAAATTTATTTAAAAGAATATTTTTGAGAAGAGCAGAATACATAACACATTTTGGAAATATACATACAATTTGTTTCCCCTCCCCCACCCCTGATAAATATCAAAGCAATTAATGAATAAAGCGACAAGTTCTTAAAATTTAGTGAACAAAAATAACATTTTTCCTGTCAAATGTTTTTTAAAGAAATGAATACTGATAAATACAATATTAAACTATTTGTATAGAATATTTTTTATTATTTAGTAAGTCGTATGAAGACTTAACAGAGGCGATAAAGATTTTTTTCCCCCTTAACACTCTAACTCGATTCTTTATTTTCTTTTTCTCAGACTACCGAAATCGATTTATTTGTAGAGAATATTCGAGCAAAAGGATAGCCAACCGAATTCTCCCCACTGGAAACTCTTGGACATATCCCAGACTTTATAAGACGCCAAACCATTTTGATTAAAAAAAAATAGCGAATTCTTATTGTCTGTAGGTCGTATCATAGATTTTTTTTTTATCGAGACGGATATTTTTGAGAGATAAAGGATTTATGTGTGAGGTAGAGAAGATTGTATACTCGGCGATTTTCCGCACAAGTACGCATGCGTCAATGTGGTCATTCCCAAAATCCCAAAGCAGAGATAAGGGAATGAAATTCGGAAGGGATAGCAATTGATTTTGCGTCAAATGAAATTAAATATATTAGTTATAATTTTAAAATACCGTAAAATATGGTATATAACACGCACTTTTATTTCAAAAAATACGATCGAAATTTACGGGTACGCGTTATACGCCGGGTATAAAAGTGATAGCTTCAAAAATAAACAAAAGGATAAATATAAAAAAAATTAAACTTCTACATTGATCAGAATACTGTTTATTTAAAAGAAACTACATACCTTTTGATCTTAAGAGGATGTAGTTCTAGAATATGCTATTTTTCCAAAAGTCTGGAATAATATTTCCAGAGAATTTGGAAAATAATTTCAAAACATAAGAGAATTTCACTTGCACAATTCAGGTTCTATCATAAAAAAGGAGGCTCGCGTTATACCCCGAATGTGCCTAAAAACTAAAAAATTCAGCTTGAAAGGACAAGTGCCTGTTATACGCTAGATTTTGTGGTAATTAAAATAAAACATATCCAATGCGATTTAAAAACATTGCAATCTTAAAAGATTGTTCGAAAAAAAATTCTGCATGATATACAATTTTATTTTTTTTATATTTGTTTTTTAAAACTTTAAATATCAAACAATTTCCTACTTGCTATTGTAAAACTCAAATTTTGCAGATATTAACGGGTTTATTTTCACATTTCTTGCTACACTTATTTTTAAATTCTTCTTGATTTGTCTCTTTCTATAAGGCATAGAATCTGGGGATAAACACATTTCTCGACTTACTGCTTTTCTCTCATTAAAAAATATATTTAAAGAATTAAAACAAATAATGAAGGTTGTTATTTTAAAACTTTACATCTAAGAAATTAATTTTTTTATTATAATTATATAAAAACAACAGAGAACAAAATATACTAGATGTAATCGTGGTAATTAAAGATCTCAAATAGTGAGGGCTCGCTCGACCCGTAAAGACCTGCTGTGTAGTGAGACTAATTTTCGAAATCTTAAGTCCACACGTTAACATGTTGTGGATATTTGGAGAATAGAGAGCCATTTAGGATGTCATCCTCGTCATTTGACTTGAGTTCAAAATTATGAGACATGTTAATAAATAATCAGTCAATTAATTTTAGTCTTTCTCGACTTTACCTGCCTTTCATTTAATTTGTACTCCAACTGAGAAAGTGATTCATGTAAACATTTTCGAGTTCTTAGAATTTTTTTAACTAACACAAAAACTTGTATAAATCTACAATAGCATATATTCAAAACCATTCAAATATTAAATGCAATAATCACAGTTTCGTATATGAAGGCAAATGAAACACGCACAACTGTTGTCAAAACGTTCGACTCTTGTGTTACTTCTCTGTATCATCCTTAAATAGGCTCTTGTGATCTTTTCTGAAAATTCTCGTGAAATAGACGTTTTTGGATTTTTCCAGATGCATTTGTTTTTATTTACAAGTTTGGCAACATTTGGCGACCAAATTTGTCGCCAAGATCAACCCTATTCGTTTACTTTTACTGAAAGTCATCTCCCTTGACCCACAAACGATCTTTCCGGTTATAATACCATTTCGGCAGAGAAGCAAAGTCCGAAATTTCCGTGACAATATATGTAATGCAGTAAAATCTGTAACACATTGATTAAAATATTATTCAAAATCAGAGTGTTTATTATTTGGTCCTGATTAAAATCTGGAATCAATGAAGCCCTATTACTTGTTCTTATTTATGCAGTCGGATCTCCATTTTACGAACTTCTATTTAGCAAATTTTTCTATTTTGCGAACTTTTTCCTGGAACCCAGAACATTTTACTATTTTCTTTGTAAAATAACCTCCAAGTAGCGAAGTGCGTTTTTTGTTTAATGAACTTTTTCTGTAGTGATTCGATTTTTTTTCTCTCAATTTTAAAATTATTTCTGAATATCTTAAAATTATTTCTAAATTTCAACACAATATATGGTGATCAATGGTGAACTAGTTTTACCCGGTGCCTAACTCACCTACAGCAATAGAATTGTTGTACTTTTTCAAATAAAAAAACTCAAATAAAATTAACAGATTTTATCAGTAATTAAATTTAGGGTCGCATGTGTTAATGTATGCTTAAAATCAGAAAATGTCATTAAAATTAATTAAATTTAAAATACAATTATTTTTTAAGTTGAAAATGCAGTTTATTTCTGAAAAACGTGTTTTTTCCCCTTATTTTCTTTGCAGATTTCTTTTTGATGCGTAAGATTTATAAATAGATATTAGTTTGCAAAAAAGGGAGAACAATAACTTTTTTAAATAATGTATAGAGTTTAAAAATTTAAAGTTTTTTTTTGTGTGTGTTTACAACAAAAGATGGATCTCTATTTAACGAATTTTTCACATAACGAACTTTTTTTCGGGATTTAGCGACTTCGATAAATATAGGTCCGACTGTATATGTTAATTGAAAAACTTCCTTTATTTTTATACCTTTGTTTGCCTTATAGGTCGCGGCTTGTGTCTTCTGAAGAAGTCCGATTTCTGTGAGCGGTCTTCCAGGTGCGGGGACATCCTCTACAATGCCCTGCAGATCCTGCTCCCCGCCAAGGACAAAACCAAGGAAACCGTCCCCTTTCAAAACAATGTCTCTGCATCGTTACTGCAGCACGTGGCGCAAGAAAAGAGTGAGTTGACAGTCATTCCTAATCCCATCAAGAATATTTATGGTAATTTGGCCCTATAATCTTTAATACAATATTTAGTTATCATTAATGAGTTTATGATAAATATAAATGCTCAATAGAGGTGGCTGACCTTTTTGAGAAGAGTGCCACTATTGATTAAAAGTATAATTATGCTGCCACTTTTTTCCAAACATTTTCCAACGAACAAATATGGAAAAGTGAAATAATGTGTTGCTTATAGGTTTATTAGGAGACTTTTACGCATATAGCACATTTCTTAATGCAAATCTATATAGTCAAAATTTAAAAATATAATAAATAAGACGAGGTACACAAACTTAAATTTTATTGTTATTAAACTTTTTACAAGTTTAATCAAGTAGGTTAGCTGTTAAATAAAAATGAGCACCTTGAATCATTCAATTCAAAATAAATATTAAGCACTCAGTACTTACTTAATGCGGCTTTTGAATTATTACTTTTTTTTATCGAGTCATCTATATTAGGATTAGCTCTTACAGATGCTAACAAAATTAGGTCATTATAGGTTCACATCAGCTAGTTTTGCGTGATATTTATTATTTTTTTAAGCTCGTAGCAGAAAACATTTATTCACTTACATATTTTGATCTCCAAAAAGAGAGAGAGAGAGATTTTGTTTGTCTGAGAAAACTCCACTTCAACAAAATTGTAAAAAATGGTTATTTACCCTTTTAAAAAAATTTAATTTTGAAATGATAAAAAAAAAAAATGGCTTTCAATTTCTAGTCAAAAATGGTTAATCTTTAAAAAAAAAATTTCAGTAAGTCTTCGCGTGCCACTGTTACAACTCCACCGTGCCACGGGTTGGCCATCCTTGCTATAGATTGTATTATTAAAAAAGATGTACTTCTAGAAATATATTACTTGCATGTAAAATATTTAATTTTTCTCACTCAAATTAAAGCTTAGTGCACCCTTTTCTAAGTCAAGCCAAAAAAGATCACAGCTGTCTGGAACGGACGTTTGCTAATTTTCAGGCAAATTGAATGGCTAAAGTGTTTTTAAGACAATATTCAAAATTTAACAAAATTTTTGAAGTTTTTTAAAAATTTTCTCTTAGTGTTTTTCTTTAGATTTCATTTATGTTTATTAGATCAAGAATCAAATTTGCTTATATATATACTTATCCTTTGCAACCCTGCCAACAAAAAAGTATATATCAAAAAATTGATTAAAAACATCGTAGCTAAATGTTTTAATATTTTAACTATGCAAAATTTTGGCAACAAGCCACAGTATTCGTCATTGAGTTATTATTAGCCATGTTGAATCAACGCTCCATTTCCCCCTTCTATAGTTGGGAATATTTTAGCAGTAATACCTGCCTGCTATTAGTCCTGCTGATTAATTTGGTGGGCCTTGCATTAATATCTCTCTTTCAGTGGACAAGAAAAAATGCATATTAAGACAATTCACATTAATTTGTGTTGTTATTCTGTATCTAGTGAGTTATTGTTCAAAAATTAAAATTAATTCTTGTTACTTTGTGTTACCAGTTACTCATCTATCTTAGACACTTATTTTCGGTGTGACTCTGCCACAAAGACATACTTACCACCGCAACTATATATAGTGCGATCCGCGTGACTTTCACTCGTTAGAAAGCTCGTGGAGGGAAATGAGTTAGAAATGCTTGTTTTAAGATGGTGACTTTTCTTGAAATGTTCATTGTTATCATTACCTTAGCATAAAATTTCTTGTAGTAGCTGAAGATGTTAATTGATTATTTAAAAAAAGATTTGGAAAACGAGAAGAATTATTTTGTTTCCAAATGAGAGACGAAACTCTATATATCACATTTTGATTTCAAGATTTCTTCCTTTTTATTTTTTATTTTATTGCTATTTGCGCTCTATGTTTGTATCGATTCTATATTTTCAGTGTCTCTCTCTCTCTTTGTCAACTTAATAGATAGATGGCTTTTGCAATAAATCAGAACAATTAAAAATATTTTTTCGTAAATGAATTCTTTTGTTGAAGATAGATTTCTTTCAAACTTTCATTTGAAAAACTTCATTGAGTGTGAATTCTACATCTTTCCTTTAAAAAATTTATTCGATGCTATTTATTATTCTTTTCCAGGTTACCATCGTAGGCACTTACGTATTATACCGTCGACCCATTTCGCCAAATCAGAAGACTTTGCTAATTCAAAAAATATTGCTAAATGCTGTCATCGTAATAAACTGTGCTCGAAAACGCGTTCCACTATTGGCTGCATATTGGGGTATTTGGCGACATCTTTTGATTTGACGATATTGGTCAACGGTATAGTGCGTAAGTACCCCATCGTAACTCATGCTGTACAAATGTAAAAAATGAATTTCAGTATTTATCGCATGATGTAAGGACAATAAATAGTCTAAACTTTTTGTTGAACATTTTTATAAGTTATTTTTTTATCGGGAAAAAATGTCCTAAATAATGCTCCGCAGTTCCAGATAACTGAGAAGCAGCACATATTTGATCATATTGTGCTATCCAATCATATTGTTACAATAGAAGAGATTTACAAGTAGCATGTCTTCTTAGTATAACAGTTCCGAATATTCGCAGCAATAAAAAATTAAATTCCCATTTCTTAACCCTATTAGTAAACAAGATATACGAGTAAAACATTCGATAATACTAACTATTAAATTTTTCAAAACAGATCAAATCTTCTAAGAAACTGGTAGGGAATCAGAGAAAAGCTGTTGATATTTTTATGTCTCTTTAAAGAGAAAATTAAATCCAGCTCGATTTTGCAATCATAAACATTGCCTAGATAAATCGTGTGAAAAAGGACTATAAAATATCAATTATGAATCAGACCCTTTTGAAACAAATGTACCACATTTGTAGAAGATAAGATGTTTCTCGAATAGACAATACGACTATCCATTTCCTGTTTATAAACTTTACACCTACAATAGATATCTGTGGTTGAAGAAGGATTAGTCATGCTATGTATTTATTATATAGTTAGCCATGTTAAACTTACATAGATGCCTTTTCCTCGATATAAAAACTGCTAGGGAAATCATTATGTAACCATATCTCCCAAATGTGAATTTGGTTTTGACTGAGTTTCTTTCTTTTACATAATGTAAATTTCATTGCTTGCTAAAAATTTTACTACATGTCAGCACAATGAAATCGCAATATTCGTAGTAGAAATGGGACTTGAGTTGGCTTAATAAATTCCAAAATGAATTCAGTATCACAGTGCATCTCAAACTTTCAATGTTTGCGACCCAATTTTGAATTATAATTTTCCTCACGCTTCCCTCCCCCTCCGTACCAGCGGAGAATATTTGGTCCCAACTCCCTGCAAAGTCAGATTTTGGCCCCAAACTGGATTTTACAAAGGATTACAACTTGGTGTATGTCAGGCTTTGAGTCCCCTAGAATCCGGGATTCGTCCCCTAATGCGGGAGTTGCGGGGGTGTACGTTACGCCACTGCTCCGTATAGGAATGTACTATGACGCTAAATCTACAATACGAATTTAATTATAAACCGTACAAATTATGAAGATAAGTATTAAATTTTGTATATGACATCCCAGGAAAGTCACTCATAATTATTAAATTTCTTCTTAATTTAATATTGATAAAGAAATTATCAAATACGTGCAATACTAATACATTATAATTGTATTATATCAATGTAACTCTGTCAGAATGTATTTTTTTGCTTCGTTTCAATACATTAATAATTTTTTAAATAATCTTTTATTTTCGACGTTTTGATATCTCGTGCACCCACGTAGGGCTATCGCGCCCCGTAGGGGGCGCGCCCCACAGTTTTAGAAACGCTTCAGTATCATAAAAATTCTACCAAACAATTATTATTAAAGTATCATATAAATCTAACAGTTTTACAAAACAAGCTAAAAACTTTGGGTTCATTTCATGAACATGTTTGTTATTCTCTCTGTATATTTTTGTATTTATAAATCTTCGAAATAATTCTAATATTTTATTAGAAATGTTCAAATACTACATTACTGATGTATTGTGATTTTCTTACAATATTTCATGTTATTTTTACGTTCCGAATAGGTAATGCCTTCCCTGCTCGTATGGGCAGTGCGTGGCCGAGATCCATCAGCAGCGACTTTCACAGCATGGGTCACGTGGTGCACGAGAGTGAACATGCACAGGTTGCTGTCAGCCACCTTAACGGCAGCGACGTGGACAGCACCACAGCCAGCAGCCCACCCCCAGCTAACGAAGACACTGAAAGAAGTCCAGAAAGAGGATGCATCACTGGTGAGTTGATACTTCATTAAGGTATCCGACTACTTGCGACAATTTTAAAAAAAAGGGCTTTAGATTTTTTTAGTACATTTTAAGAAAAATATGCTAAAATTAAGAAGAGAAAAAGAAATTATTATTACTAAAATGGGTAAAGAAATAATAACAAAACGTAACATAAACGGAGCCCATTCTGTACCAAAAGTTTATGAACAAATTTTTAATTTTTCAATTCTGATGCGTTGCTATGATAATCATTTTCAAAATGACCTTCGGGATAAGCGATATTTTAATTTTTACAAAAACTAGAGTACTTTATCTTAGTTATTATATGAAATTGCTTTAAAAAACAATGATTATATTCACATAAAGGACTGTAAGTTTTGTAATAAAACAGGGATTGATAAATCTGAACGTTAAAACACTTCTACTATTATTCCGAACATACACAAAAAATTTCAGTTCATTATTTTAAAAACTTTTTTGAACAATCGTAGAACCCGTTTGAACATATTCAAAAAACACATTTCGAGTAAAACGCGTTTTAAAGTATGACATCTTGCTTTTAAAGTAATGGCGTTTGCTTTTACTAAAACACTTGTAGTTTTTGTTCTAGTGAACGGAAAATAATAAACTTGGTATTTTTATAAAGCTAATAAGATGTCCTATAAATTAAAGCATATTTTTTTTGTCAATTTTGGCAAAATTTACAATTTTAGGGTAGTCAGATATCTTAAGAATTATGCCAGAAATAGAAGAGTTGGGATCCAAAGCTCCGGATAATGTCTCAAAATTTGGATACAATTATAGACTGGCAAAATTAAAGATTAACCACATTCGCCTGTTCATATAGTGTAGTAGAAGTTAAGAATTTAATCTTGAACTTTAATATTTATACAAAAATGTTTTTAACGGTGGTCTTCGATTAAAAGGATTCGCTTTCTGAAATTCTTCAAAAATTTTCAGTAAAGACTGCACTAAATTACAGGGATGTCTTAAGACTTTTTGAGGCCGTGGGCCCAGATAAATTTTAAGATATTTTGAGACCCTATGCCCCTATACAAAAATAGGCCCTTCCTATGATCTTTAAAAGTAGACAGTATATAGCATGCATTATCAAATACTCGTATAAACGGTAATTTGAAACAAATAAATGTTCACGACTCACAAATCTCATAAACCTAAGGCACTTAAATGATTATTTGTGGTATTATGGCTTGACCGAGACATGGACAACTGTCACCACATAATAATACAGTCTTACCACTTATACCAGCTGATATGTAGTTCGAAATTACCTGTATTTCAGAGAATATGTACGGGAGTGATATTTGACCATTAAAATTATCCGACAAGTGTATTCTTACCTTATAGAGAATCTTATTCAAGAATCGAGAACAAAACGAGGCCCCCATCAAGGGCTAGGCCCAGGTCCAGTTGATCTATGCTTTATGACGTCCGTGCTACCTTAACTAAATAAGTCTTCACTATCTTTTGCGAAGTGTTAAAAATAATAATAAAAAAACTGTATATGCCATGTTATGTGAACTCAATATATCACAACGTATGTACCAAATGTCTTGTTAAATTAAGACTATAATGAATAAGATTTGAATGTACGTCGCTATCTCAGAGGGGCATATCATTCTTTTTAACAGAAACAGGAATTCGTTGCAAAGTTTTTTTTTTCAGAAGCGTTTCCACATCTTTTTAAATGATAATGTTGCTTTTTCATAAAAAAAAAAACTTTCTACATTTTGAGAATATTAATAAGATGTAAATATGAATAAAATATGTAGTTTTGTTCTGAATATTTCCATTGGCCCTAAATAAAAAATTTGTTTTTGCAGATCCAGTTCAGACAAACACTAATCAAACCATGCCTGCACCAAATGTGCGTCAGCTAGCACAATTTGGTGACATAGGCAATTCTTCTGAAAAAATAAGTAAGTATGCACTTTTATGTAATGACTGAAATTCTTCCTTTTTTTAAAAAATATTACTTATAAATTCATTGACTAGATTATTTTTAAAAGCTAACAAATACACAGTTATACAATAAAATAATTCACACACATATGCAACTAAATTTTTATAAATTGTTTTCCGTTGGTACTATTCAGAATTAAAGTACGAAACGATGTACTTTATACATGCTCCTTATTTCTGGCTGAGATATTTGGATATCACTGCAGGCTGGTTGACGTAGTTGGTTTGGCGCTGGCCTTGTAGGCCCAAGTCGGTGGATTTTTATTTTGCAAAAAATTGACAGCCTCCATGTCTTATCATTATGCGGCATGTAAAAAATCCCTTGGGTGCTCTCGGCAAAATTCAATTTTTATTTCAGTTTTGCATTGTCAGAGCTCAGGTGCCTCCCTTTGGTGAGGAAAATGTGCTTCTCTAAATTAGCTGCGGTGATTGGTATGGTGGCGCACTAAAAAGAGATACCAGCTCCCGGGAAATGTACGAGGTTTGCAATGGTAAAACACCAATCCGCAGCCCCATTAAAAATAAAAAAATATTTCGATATCATTAGTGGGAATTGACTCTTTGTACCTTTTTTCAAGGAAAGATAGCTGTAAATTTAAGACAATAAAAGATTTTTTGTTGGATTTTTTAATAGAACAAAAGATCCAGAAAAAGCTATAAATAAAGAGAATAGCTGGAAGTATTTGTAGTAATAATCTAATTTTAGATTTTATGCCATTCAAAAATATGGTCTACTTTTTTAAACATGACACATACTCTACTAATACAGAACCCTTTTTACTTGCAAAGCAGAGTTAAAAATGCATTAGGGAGAATACTTTCTCTACCTAACGTATTGCTTCACTTTGGACAGTTGTACATGTGCACCATAAACAAACTCTTCAATGCTAAAACTATGAAGGACACAATTCTATGCAAGGATATTTTCGTAATTTTATATTGAACTTAATGGCGTGATGTGCAGCCAATAGTGGAAAAACGTTCCAGCACAAACATAAAAATAAAAATAATTATTATGACAGCATTTGGCGTTGAAAGGAGAATAAAGCAGAAAAAAAAATTGTGCCAAATTTTACCAACAGCTCATCTTTTGTCACTTGTCAATTTGGTGTTTTTCTACTAACAAATCCTCTTGGGGAGGGAATGGTCTTTAAAATTTAATTTATTGAAAACCTTCCTGCAAAGAAGAAGATGTCAGCATGCAAATTAAGTCTTGTATATAACGATCAAACTTTCGAGTTAGAGATGAGATGAGATTAAGTTATAGAGTGATTAGAGAGAGGTTAGATTGCTACGGCTAGCAGTAATAGATTAAACATGAAGTGAGCGTGGATACTTAGTAGCTGAATATTATAATATTAAAGTTGATGATTTGTCAAATAGAAATTAGATTGGGTCGCTAAGAGATTAGAAGGTATTACTTAGACGTAAGTGATCTGTTTATTTAGTCTTCTCGTATCTCGTCGGCCTGGCTATTGTAATTCATATTAAGAGTTTGAGTGCATCTCTAGACTTGGTTAATAAGTTTTGCGTTGTTGTTGATACTAAAAATAAATTGAAATTATTTTGGAATATGACCAGTCTTCCTTCCGACCTTCCCACACTGAAGGAAGAGAGAGGGCTTCCTAATTCGCCAAGTTGATGATAAATAAAGTTGTGGGCTAAGATAAGATCCAATCTAAATGACATTTTCATTTTTATCTGTAAACATATTATCAGAATTCCCTATAAAATTTGCATCAGATTGGTTTTCTTCAGATTCTAAAACGAGAGTTAAAAAAACATCTAAGGACAAATTTTTCATCATTCCTAGTATATTTCGAATATGACATTTGAAATTATAGAATCAAAACGGCTTAATTTAATACTGATTACGTATTTAATATCTATATTTGCCTTTTTTTCGCAGATGTCCGACTTCTGTGGGACTTCCTACAGCAGCTTTTGAACGATTGCCAGCAGCGGTATCAAAGCTGCATCATTTGGAAAGACAAGGCACGTGGCATCTTCAAGATCACCGACCCCCACCGTCTGGCAGCCCTGTGGGGCAAACAGAAGAATCATCTCAATATGAACTTCGATAAGATGTCTCGGGCATTAAGGTATTACTACAGGGTGCGTATCCTGCAGAAGGAACCAGGGGAGAAACATTGTTATAGGTATGTTTCTTTTCTTTTGGATCATTCCGTCTCGTGTTGGTCTTGTACGAATTTGGTCTCATTTTTCACTTGCCTTCCTCATACTCATCCCTGAACCTAACTTATCTACATCAGCGATCTTAAAACTTTTTCGACTCATGGAACCTTTAAGGTCCTATCACATATGTATATTTGAAGCAACCGTTTAGGACAATTTTTCACGTAGCTGAGGGTGAAGGTTTGCTGTAAACAAAACGTCATGCTGTGACGTCAGCCGCACTCTATCTCCAAATTGAAGAATTACACGCCGACTTTTCTGCTTCAGAAAATGAACATCCAATATTATTTCTTTTATTTCGCTCTCGCTTTTGTTGACGGGCATAAACAGAAGTGGAGCACCATTCTGTTTAAAATATTATACGCCGTTAAAGTACTATATACCATTAAAATATTATGTGCCATATCTCATGCGTTTGGCGAAGCCGAAGCTGCCAGCTTGTTTATGACGTAGGTCGCCGAGGAGCCCATTGGCTGGAATTTCAAGCAACTTTTATTTGGAATAATTTTTTCAGCTCACTGGGAAAAAGTCGTTCAGAGCCGTTGCTATGGAAACTAGGTAGAAATTGTTCGGAATTGGTTGCTTTCAAGGAAAATTGCTCCAAATACGTGTACGCGTGATACGGCCTTTAGAACTATGTTTTCTGGGAACCCCATTCCACTAAAACACTTTAAAGAATATATTTTTAAATAATATTTAAAAAAAATCGACGTGTTATAAAAGGATTTTTTAATTTTTAAAAAAAGCATTCTAATTGTTAATAAAAAAATTAACATAATTTTAATATAATGTACTCATTCGTAATATTAGTTTGTGGTCCAAGTATCTCTATCCATGCATTATGTTTAGTAACAGGAATATGTGCTCTCATTTTTTTACACAAATTGTCGAAGTCTTGATCTTTGAATTAATTATCTACACAGTCGCATTTCATATTCTGCTTTTATTTGTTTTTGTAATAACTCACATTGAGAATTTTTCAGTTATTCGTTAAATTCTCTATATCTGTGTGAGAAATCCTGTGTATTTTCAATCTAAAATGTAACAGCTGTTCTTGCTTAAATTTAGATTTTAGCGTGGAATCCGTTGATATGTCGATATATAAGTTCTTCATTATAGGCATTTTTTCCCAACAAATGAAAAAAAAGACGCATTTTCCATTAGAAAACTAATTGGTTTTGCAAAACATTTTGTACTAACGAGTTTAAAATTATTTCAAGGAACTTGTGATTCTAAATAAAAGAATATTCACTGTCTAATAGGTATTACATATGAATAAAAAATGTTTAATATTCTTTTATCATAATGAAATTTGTCATTTTAATAAAGTCAAAGCATTATAAAATAAAGTTATTATGTATAAATATTTTTTTATTTTTTAATGACTTGGTTAAGTTTTAAATACTCGTGTGGTTATTCGAACTTCATAGAGAACGGGAATACATTTTGTATACACGTTTATAATTTTCTTTCCAATTTTTAATAATACTTGTAAAAACCCTGGGTATGCCTCGTGGAATCCCAGGATTCCGTGGAACACAGTTTGAAGATCACTGATCTACATTATCTACTAGATCAGTGGTCTTCAAACTTTTTTAACTCATGGAACTCGTTGAACTTCAAAGTGTTTTCGTGGAACCTCATTCCCCACACATACTTAGAAGAATGTGTATCTCAAAATAATATTTAAATTATTTCAACATGTTATAGGTACTTTATGTAAAGACAATTGAAAAAAGTGTATAATTTATTATTGAAAAAGTCTCCTCTGATTTTTTAATATAATTTAACTCATTTATAATTTTAATTTGTGATCAAAGTGTCACCTACCCATGCATTATATTTAGAATCTGGGATATGTGCTTGCTTTTTTTTATGCAAATAATCTAAGTTTAGATCTGTTACATATTCTGAGTTTCATTTGTTTTAATACTTTGTTTTTGTAGCCACTCATAGTGAGAGATATATTTCACTTAAACACAACTTTTTGAACGCCATTAGAATGTTTATAATGTGCACTGTATTTTGCATGAATTTGTAACATAAAAGTTTAGGAGCTGTTCTTGCTTAAATTTAGATTTTAACATCGAATCTGTTGATAAATCGTTTCCTCTCTTTCATTGTCCGGGGCGTAGCTACCGCCGTATGAATGATACGGAGCCAAGCTACAGGAGCCCCCACATGTACAAGCAAAACAATTTTAAAATGGTAAGGGGCCCCAAGAAAGCCTTCCAAGGAATTTTGATACAGGGTCCTCTCAGGACTAGCTACGACATTTTTCATTAAAGATTCCCCCCCCCCCACACACAAATGCAATAAAGTGCATTTCCCATTAGAAAACTATTGAGTTTTGTAAGACATTGTGCTAACGAGAATAAAATTATCTCGTGGAACCCGAGATAGTAAACAACAGAATATTCATTAGGAAGTATATACATAAAGATGAAATGTTTTAATATTCTTTTATTATATTATAATATATAAAAGTTTAAAAAGTATTTCAAAATAATGTTACTATATATGAATACAGTTTACAGTTTTAATGAGTAGGATGAGTTTTAGATAATTGTCAATATACAAATTTCATAAAAAACTTGAATGTATTTTGTGTATATATTTACTTAAGTTTCTTTTTGATCTTTTTAATGTGACTCGCGTGGAAACCTCAGGGTTCCATGGAACACAGTTTGAAGACCACTGCACTACTTCTTGGCAGTGACATACACAAGGGGGGGGGATGTTAAAAACCCTGTATATCAGAAAAAGATGACCCCTCGGCGTTTTCATTTAAGTGTTTTTTAAAATGTATCTCCCCCACGAGAGAGGTCTGTATACGATACTATCCTTTGGTGTTGTAATAATGGATGATCCGAGGCTTGTTTGTCATGGGATAGATATTCAACTGATTGTCATGGGTGGGTAATCTATTAGACAAATATTTAGTTATCTAGGTTTAATAGTTATTCCATGAATAAAGAGTTGCATTTTTCATAGAGCTAATTTAAGTCGTAGCCTAGGGACGTGGCAATCGGGGGCGTAGTCAAGAAGAAATAACCACCAAATATTTTACAACTACGTCTTCCATTTTCGGCGTCAAGTTTTGTTTTGTACCACTTCACAAAAAATAAATAAAATGGTCAATACTTGAAACTGAACACTATTAAATGAATTGTTTTGATGCTTGCTTAACACTCTAAATTAATCGATGGGGGGGGGGGGGGGACTCAAAGTCATCTTTTGGCTTAGGGTGTAAAAATGTGTAAATCTCGCCTTTCATGTATTCCTATTATAAATATGCGGGAAAATATCATATTTTATGTATCTTATCGAGCATACAATACACTAAATATATACTATTAATTAAAATAAAACCAAATGAAAACTAGCTATCTATTTTTTTCGTGTCACTTAATACCACACCATTTTTGTGAAATTTGAATTAAAATGTATTCAACTATAAATACTTTTTATGCAATCAATATTATTCATTAAACAGGTTCCTGAGACATCCTAATGAACTGCGCCATTGCAAGCAGAGGGCCTTGTTGACCCGAGACACTGAAAACGGTGTTCACAATGGTCACCAATCGGACGTCGAGGCAGCTTTGGATATGAGCATAAAGGAAGAAGGACTGTCGCCAGATGCAGAGTGATCATTATCCTCTCCTCTCAGTTTGCTCATCCTTATTTTTCTCCCCGTCAGGGATTCTTTTTATCTCCTCTCTTTAAAATCGTAACGAAATTTTACTGTATTTTATGAATCAAAATTTTATATAAAGTAAAAAAAAAAAAAAATGTCAAGTAAGGCTTGTGTGTGTAACATTAACAAAACATTTGTAAATAAATCGTTTTAATTGAAAGGGACCAAACACAGAAAAAGTAGAAGATGATTGTTTTTAAATTCAACAATAAATTTTATAGAGATTTTTTTAATTCCGATATTCTGGAAAAAAGCATACTTCTTTGAATAAAACAAATTATATTACTACACAATTATTGTTAGTTTTATGCACATTATAGTAATTTATTCTAATATTTTAACTATGAAAATAGATCTTTTCAAGTAGTGTTTATAATCTCAAAAGTGCTAATTAAAAAGTACAAGTTTTCTGTTCTAATTTTTTCTAATAGTTATTCTGTAACTTCTAAATGAGTATTTTTATTATTATAAGAATTCGTACTCTAAAAGTCTTGCTTTTCATAAATCCAATTTTTTTTAAATTCGATACATTAAGGAATTTACATGTTAATAAAGAAGTATCAAAACGGCTTTACTGGAATAATAAAAAAATTAATTTTTTAAACATTTAACTGGAATATTTACATATTATATTAAGGACTATTATTATTTTTCTTAATTTGAAACTTTTACACAAGCCTTTCTAGATATTTAAAAATATCCTAGTATGTAATATATTTAAATAACTGTACTGTTTCTAGTCCAGTCTATGTTAAATATTTTTACAATTCCTATTATAAAACCTGGCATCAGTTATCGATTGGAGGAGATTTCTTTTTGCTAAATCGAGAAATATTATCTGTCCATTTTAGAGGAAAGTCACAATATTTTTTATCACATTCTTTCATGAGAGACATGATTTCCTCAACATATACTGACTATTTTTGTGTAACAAATTCAATTTCTTCCCCTTTTTTTTGGTTGTGATGCATAGATGTTTTAAGACTTTTCTTAAGTAAAGGAAAAATCTATGATTGTGTGTTCTAAGTTATATTGTGTGCTATTGTTCCAAACATAATCAAAATTAGTATGATCGAGTTTTAAATTTGTTAAGTTTATACAAAGTGGACCAATAAAATAAGTTTAATAATTTTGGATAAATTGTGTAGTTCTGATGTACACAGATAAAGAACATATATATAAAATGATGGCAGTTGTCCAAAATGAAGCTTTTCAATTCAAAGAATATTCAAGACTATCTATACTACATTTTCCTGTGTATAAGACACTCCTTTATGTATGGCTCATTCAAAAGTTGATGCAAAATATCTAAGATAAATTAAAATGTAGTAAAAATAGTTTTTAATTGAGCACTGGTTCGCAGGAACTTGTAAAATCGATATCGTTATGTGACTTATCTGTCATTGCTTTAGGAACTTCATGTAAAAAACGATATTCATTTTATTTGTTCTTTTCTTAAAATGCATCTTATTTTTCTAAATGAAGCTCTAAAATTAATTCGTCTGATACATTGGAAAATATGGTATAATGTAAATTTTTAAAGTATTATTTTTGAAAATCAAATAAAAAAAATGAATTCGCAATGTTCCCAGAACTGTTATAAACTTGAACTTGAAGAATTTTTTATTGTAATATTTTTGTGCAATTTATATATACAGTTTTGTGATTTTTTTTAATTGCACATTTTTTATTTCGTACGAATTCTTTTACACAAATCTTTAAGTGTCTATCGACTTTTAGCTGGTGAAGATCGATTTAAAATCGTAATTGAATTTAAGTTTGTAGAAAGTCCGTGTGGACGTTAATATAGTTTTCTTAGTATAATTAATTCATTTGAGTTCAGTTAGTTAAATCACACAGGTTTTAAGAAAATTGCAGGTATATATTGGATTTAAGAATAGAATATATTTTAAATTTGTATATGTAATAAAAATTTTCTAATTATCCATGTTTATTTTACCTCAGTGTTAATTGTAAGTGTAATTATTACGAAAAGTAGTATTTATTTTATCAGTAGATACACATGCAAAGTGTGCAATGTTCTTTTTTTTTTATCAGTACTTCATAATTTTTCAGAAGCTAACTTTTGATTTCATCTTATCTCAGGTTTCCAAATAATAAGCAACATGAAAGGCAACTGGTTTAGAATAAGATTTACTATTTTAATGTATAGATATAGATTTAGCCCTTTACAAACAAAAATGCAGCTTAATTTTTTAAAATTATTTTAATAAATTTTATTTATAATGTATCATAAAATCTTAGCTAAAAATAAATTTCAATTTTGATCTATTATATTAAATTAATATTGATCATTAAATATTTTAAGTAAAATAAGTAAATAAATATGAATTCCCAATATTTTTTCCTCGGAAATTTTTTTTAAAAAAGTGTTTGAAGTGAAATGATTATATTTTGTAATCGAATATTTGAGAGAAATATGTGCCATAACTGTGATAGATTATGAAATTGAGCAGCTGAGAAATTTAACAAAATTCCTATATATATTTTACTTTGAAGTTCAAAAAAAAGTGTAATATCAGCATTGTGTTTTTTACAAAAGATTAAATTTAATGAAACTTTATTAAAATGTTTTTTAAATAATCTTTGTCATCTTTTAATTTGAAAATAATTTTAAAACTATTTTACTTGTGTTTAATAGTAAAAATGACAAAGTGAATGAAGTTTGATACAATGTAAATTTAATTTCTTCTATTATTTTGGAACATAATACTGCAGCTCTTTGTGGATTTGCACATGATAATAATGTACTACTGTTGCCTAGACTTATTGAAAGAATATACATCAAAGATTTGTTATTGTTGAATTATTACATTATTTTGTCTGTATTATATGTTTTGACAAACTTGTTAAAGTTTTTGTACCTGAAAATGTATACGGAATAAAACTGTAAATAACGATTTATACTTTTGATATTTATTTATATATGAAAACACGCACCATCTAATCTCTAAAAAAGTAAAGTTACAATCAGGCTTCCATTTTATAAATGCATTTTTCTTCTAATAGAACTTCGTATCACAATTTTATTAAATAGAAACACAAGCTTTTTGAAAGAGCAGATTTCAAATATAATTTCTAGACGCATAATTAATTTATATGAAAGAGTGATTACTAATAAATCCAAATAAACATGTTTCAAATATTTGATAATGGTATTGAATTACCGTAAAAGATATCAGGTGTGGTCCAACTTGACCAAGATGCAAAATCACGAGGTTTTTCAATAACTCTCGTATTGCTTTAGTGTGTGACCTTAATCAAAAATCAAATCAAGACAGTAACAAAAAACACTATCTCTTTTTATTTCATTTAAATCCTTCGATGATTAAAAGAAAGGTTAATTTAAATGTAGTGTCATTGAAGGAGGGGAAGTACTCTAAAAATTTTTCTCCGTAGTACTTCACGCAACCTTTTTCCAAACTACAGGTGGTTATCAAAATACAATAATAGCAACCAGTTTTTTTTATAAATAGAAATGCATATATTCCGGTAGTATGTGGTAGTTTTATTAAAGTTCTGCAAGTCATGGATTTTTTTCATCAGCGTAAAATGTCGGACCTCTGTGATTTTCAAAGAGGCCAAGCTGTAGGAGCTCATCTAGCTAGAGCAAGAGTGACTGAAACATTCCAACTTTTAGGCGTTTCTAGAGGTATGGTGTCTAATCTCGTGACTACAGACACACAGCATAGCAAGACAAGCTCGGCAAAACAAAATAGTGGATACAAAGAAAAGCTGAGTGAAAGATACCGACGGGGATTTTAGCAGATGGTAATGTCTAAAAAACGACAACTGCAGAGATCAATCAGCATCTGGATTCCCCAGTGTCAGTGATTATAGTTAGAAGGCACTTTCATAAACAGAACATTTACGGCAGAGCAGCGATTCCCAAGCCACTTGTCACAGATGCTGATGCCAAAAGCCGTCTACACGCAGTAGTGTCACAAAACATGGTCGAGAGATTGATAAGTGGAAGAAAGTAATATGGTCTGATGAATTGTCTTTCACATTTTTCTCTACAACAAGACAGGTGCACGCTTGGAGGATACCTGACAATCGTATGATGGTCAGTCTCCTTCCAACAGTCAAGCATGGAGGCAGGGACGTCTTAAGACTTCCTGAGGCCCTGGGCCTTCTCACAAAAGTAGGCCCCTACACAAATGTAGACACCACACAGGGACGTCTTAAGACTCTTTAAGGCCCCGGGCCCCAAAGAAATCTTAATATTATTTCGAGGCCTTAGTCCCCTATGTAAAAGTAGACACTATATAGCATGCATTGTCAAATACTAGTTCAAATGGTAGTTTGAAACAAATAAATGTGCACAACTCACAATCTCAAAAACCGGCTCGATCGATGGCCACATTTCGACTAAATGAGTTGAGTGATTGTTTATGGTATTAGACCTAGACCAGTCAACACATAATAATACAGTCTTGCCACTTTTGCTAGTTGTCATGCAGATTGAAATTCTGTGTTTTTCGGTGAATATGTACGGGAATAATATTTGACCACATTAAAATTATCCGAATCATGATCTTATTAAGACGGAGTAGAACACGAAACGAGGCCCCCACCGTGGGTGAGGCCCTGGGCCCATGCCTTAATATGTCCCTGCATGGAGGTGAATCTGTCATGATATGGGCAGCCGTGTCGTGGTTTTCTGCTGACTCTGAAAGGATCCTGAAGGAAGGAGCAAACAGATAACCATGAAAGGAAGGATCACTGAGGGAAATTATAGAGACATTCCTATGATGGGGGGGGGAAACTTTGTTTCCTGCAGGAAATGGAATTTTCCAGGATGATAATGCAGCAATCCATGCAGCGGGACTTGTCCAATCATGGTTAGATTAACACGAGGATGAAGTTAAACATCCACCTTGACCTGTACAGTCACCCGACCTCAGTATAATTGAGCCGTTATGGTGAATTTTAGAGTGTTCAATACGGAATCGATATCCTCCACCAGCATCTTTCCGAGAAATTTCACAGTATCTTCACGAAAAATGGTACAATATTCCTCGAAACACTACTCAGCACTTATATGAATCGATTCCTAGCCGAATCCAAGCTGTATTACGTGACAAAGGAGCTCCTACGCCAGGGGTCAGCAACCTTTTAGCTATGGCGTCCCAAACCAATCTACCAATATGATTCAGCGTGCCACACAGTAGGACATTTTTGTATCAGTTCGATCCCCGCGATAATTTGTGCAGAGTTTAGTAATATAGTTAACAGTTTTATTATTATATATTAATTTTGCATCATTTAAAGATACTCCCTAAGGTATCTGACTATCCTAAAATTGTGAATTTTGCCAAAAAGGGACACATTTTTTTATGATTTCATTTTATAGGCCATCTTATTAGCTTTATAAAAGTACCAAGTTTATTCTTTTCCGTTCACTAGAACAAAAACTATAAGTGTTTTAGTAAAAGCAAATGCCATTACATTATGCAAGATGTCATACTTTAAAAAGCGTTTTACTCGAAATGTGTGTTTTTTTTAAAATACTCAAATGGCGTCAGCGATTGCTAAAAAAAAGTTTTGAAAATAATTAACTGAAAATTTTTGTGTATGTTCTATATCAGGGATGGCGAACCTTTTTGAGACGCGGGTCAAATTTTGATCATATTTTTTTTAGTACTAGCTCGTGGGTCACTATATGATGAAATATTATATACATATGATAACAAAATTGATTTTAAGTATTTAATGCGAAATCTGTTGCTGTTTATTTTCAGATAGTTTTTTATTATTAGGTTTATATTTCGTATTCATTAGTTTAAAGCATTTGGCAGTTAATTCCCTGTCAAGTCTATTTTTATTAGAAGATTTTACAAAGTTCATTGGAGAAAACAATTTTTCACACGAATATGTGGAGCCAAACATCGTTTAAAGAGTACACATTAAATAGTTCTTTCATTGATGTAAAATTATTTGGTAAAGAATCTCATACGTTTAAAGGAATATTTTGAATTTTTACTATGGGATCAATATTATCTGCACAACTTTTACACAGTTTTCCTTTTACTTCAGAAATCCAGTCTTCATATTTTATTTTCCACACTACGCTGTTTCAAAATTCAACTAATTCCGTTTATAAATTATCGATACCTAGCCACATAAATTCAGTTAAGTCCATTGTTTCACATTCTGTTTTGCATGGATATAAATTAAAGTGAAATGTATTTTCCAAAGTTTTAAATTGATTGAATCTCTCCTCAAAAACTCTTTTTTATTTCCTACATAATCATTAAATATTATTTAATTCCATTTTCTTGAATGTCAACGGAGTTTTCAAAAATTGTGCTTTGAAAATGTTTTTGACGTCGAGGAAAATATTTTATAGTTTTCATTTCCAAATCCTTAATAAAGATGTTAAGTTTCGTCATAAATATTTTAATATTTTCAAACATCGTTAAAACAATTAGTCCATGCCCTTGAAGTTTTTTATTCAATTCATTAAAACGCTGTCGCATAAAAACATTAAATCATTTAACCAATGTATATTGGATATAATTCATCGAAACTATTGTATTTTACAAGCTTTTATTTAACTTACAATGTATGTATGTATGTATGTATGTATGTATGTATGTATGTAATTTGTTCGGGTGGAATCTTGCAACTCAAATTTTCAAGCTGATATCTTCACTCCATTGAGCTGAAATTTTGTATACATGTTTAGTTTGGATGACAATGCATGTTTTGACAATTTATATTCCGATATTGCAATTAATTAAAAAGATATTAAAAACATTAAATTAGTTTTGGCGCCAACTTCGATATATCTGCATTGCTGTAATAATGTTATTGTTACAACAATGACAAAAGTTGGCGTCGAAAATTGGTTTTCAGCCAAACTGGAATTTCATAACGTTGCGCTATTGACTGTATTAATTAACTTTGTCTAAAAAATAATTACATTTCTACAACGTAAAAATAATCTAATTTCTACAACGTATGCAATTTTTTTACAAATTTCTATCTATTTTCTTGGATTTAAATTCAAAACAAAAAAGTAGAGCTATTTTCCAAGTAGATTGGTACATTGTATACCTTTCTCAATGCTGCCAAGTCAAACTGAGATGGAGTATTGAATAAATTCTTTAAAAAATTTATCTAACTTTAATCTATGAAACTCAGACAAAAAATAATTACAGAATCGGAAAGATCATTTTTTTATGTATCTTACCCATCAAAAAGGAATCCGCTAGGAAAACAGTAAGAGAAAAATATTATCTAGAAATGCAATGTATTTTCGATTAAAAAAATAATTTTATAATAAAATGAATGAATTTTTTAAAGAAATTTTCTAATTTTAAGCCTACAAGTAATTTAAATATACCTCATTTTATCACCAGTAATCTAAGCACACACTACGACATGTGTCCTTAAATTTAATTACAAACAGAATCTGTTAATTTTATTTGAGTTTTTTTTTGTTTGAAAAATTACAGCAATTTTGTTTCTCTAGATGAGTTAGGCACATTGTAAAACCAGCTCAAGGTTCTTTGTATTCATAAAATGTGCCAAAAGAGAATAATTTGCAAAATTATCTGAAATATTTTAAAAATAAGGAGAGAAAAAAATCGAATCTTAGAAGAAACATTTCGTTAAATAGAAAATGCACTCCACTATTTGGAGTTGTTTTACGAAGAAAAGAGTAATATGTGCTTGGTTCCAGGAAAAAGTTCTTAAAATAGAGAAATTCCCAAAATAGAAGTTCGTTACATGGAGATCTGACTGTATAAAAATAATGCGATGGTTAATTATTTTTTCAAAATCAAGTTTCTAAAGATGACCTGAGCAATTAAAAAAAATAGATTCTTACGTAGAAGATATTCAATGTCCAGCAAAAAATTATCATTATTTGATAAAACTTTCTTTTTTGATTACAACATGCGTTTTGAATCTTAAGCATTTTATTAATTAATACAAATATTTAAATGCCTTTTGAAGTTTTTTAATAAATAACTAAATTTTTCTTCTAATATGTTAGAGAAAAATATATCCCTTATCTTCAAAATATTTCAAATAAATATTATATTCTTAAAGTTTTTTCAAAAATAGTCAAAATTTTAATTAAACATTTAATAACTTTGTCATTTATGAAGATAATCTCACTAAACCTTTTTTTTCGTGTGTAGAACAATGTTACCCAAAATCTGCACGAAGATTGAAAAAATTGCTTAAAAATTACGGATTTAAAAACATTCTGTTTTTAGTCTAATACCCTTTTTGCCAGAACTAATTCAGCTAAACCAGGGATGGCGAACCAGCGTTCAATGAGTTGAACAGGATGAGAAACCTGTCCAGTGATAACTAAAAAGTAAAAAATAAACTAAAAGTAAAAAAACTTTTTTTAAGAACAAGCTTTTATTTAAACGCGCTAAAAAGAATAAAATAAACTTTTCCTTTAAAACTTTTTTACTATCAACTTATAACGTCATTACACAATTTATATGATACAAAAGCTTGTCGCGAGATTTACCTGTGTAGATAAACAAGTAAAATAAATAACTTGACCTGATTGATTTTAATTTGTAAAAATTCAAACTAAGTAAATACGAGTACTTAAATCTCGTGACAAGCTTTTATATCATATAAATTGTGTAATGACGTTATAAGTTGATAGTAAAAAAAGTTTTAAAGGAAAAGTTTATTTTATTCTTTTTAGCGCGTTTAAATAAAAGCTTGTTCTTAAAAAAGTTTTTTTACTTTTAGTTTATTTCAATTACAAAGAGCTCAATTTCTTCTAATAACGTTACAAAGCTATTAAGGACTTGACCGAAATTAAGCCAACGCACGTTGTTGTTTATCAATATTTCTGAATATTGGCATTCAATTTCCTCTAAGAATTGTGCAAATTGCCGTTCATAAAAAGCTCTTGCGTTTATAAAGTTGATTATTTTTATTACCACCGACATTACACTGGAAAATGTTTTTAAAACGTGCTTCGCATTATACAATGAAATTCAATCAGATAATGTGAAATATTTTGCTTAAGAAACTGAATAAGTTCAATGTTTTTCCCTTCCATACTAGGTGCTCCGTCTGATGTATAGAAATTATTTTCTGGAGGTCAATATCTATTTCTTTAAATGCAATATCAAATTCTTTACAAATATCGAGACCTGTGCAGTTCCCTTTCAACGTTATTAGTTTTACTAACTCTTGTTTCACTATATTTCTATACTTATATCGAGCAGAAACTGCTAATTGTGCATAAACATTTACATCATTATTTTCATCTAAAGCAATTGAATACATTTCTGCATAATTTAAATCAATATGTATTTGCGAAAAAAAAATTATTTTTTTTCTAATTCTTTTACTCGATCTTTAATTGTATTGTGACTTATAGGTAACTCATTTATACGTTTTATAATCACGTATTTTTCTTTAAAATCAACAAACAATGCAGATCTACATTCTAAAAACGCTTTTTTTTACAATTTCTTCATCTGAAAAAGGTTTCTCGTGGCGAGCAATGCAATGAGCAACTTAGAAACTAGCAGCTCTAATGTTATTTTTTTTAACCCAAAAAACTTTTCAAAACACTCTGCTTGAGAAAAATTCTTTTTTCTTTTTTAAAAAAAATAGTTTTTCTTTTCTTTATATATTGAAATGCCAAGATTAGAATACAACGTTTCAAAATGTCTTTTTATATTATACACACTGCGAGAAACGATTTTCAAAACTGAGAGAAAACAGCTCACTTTTGAGTACTTCACATTCTCAAAATAGCTCCGATGCACGCGTACTCAAATTTGAGAATCGCATATTCTCATTTTGAGCGACAAGTACATTCTCATTTTTGAACCTGTTACGCGATCAAATTTTTGAGGATGAAAGTTCAAAATGAGTATATAATGCACTCATATTTGAATCTGTTAATGTATCAAATATGAGTTTAAAACAATAAAATGAGTATGTATAGCATTTATTTTCGATACTGTTGTATCTAATATGAATTTTTAACAGAAAAATATGTATTAACCCAAATCTTAAGGGATTTAAAAATGTGATTACCTAAGTTGTAAATTTTCACTTTCTTCATCTAAAGTATTATTTTATTTTCATTTCATGAAATTTTTACACTTAACTTCGAAATTAAAATTCATTTTACATTTATTGTGTGTAACAAAAAGGTACTCGCGTATTATCGCGAAAGTGCCTAAGTTAAAGATAACTCGCTAAATTAGCAGTAGCGATTTCGCATGTGTCGTACGCGCTGAATTAGCAACCATGTACTTCGTTTTATTTAATGTCGCCAATACGGTGGCGATAATACACAAATATCAACAAAAATATTACTTTTCGGGGGGAGGGAATGCAACTATTATTTGATCACAAACTGCATGTCTTCGAACTTATACCGCAAATATAAATCTTTGAAAATTGCAAAAATAAATTCGATGTAATAGTTAAACAAATGTGTATGCAATTTGAACTAGTTCCAGAAGCAATTTGGTTCATTATAACTTATATTTATGTTTCTAGAAGCATTATATTGTTTCCTTAAAATCATATACAAACAGAAAATTAACTTTTCTTTAAAAAATTCATCCCTTTAATAATAAGCTTATAGAAACATCTAGGAAACATAATGATAAATAACAGATTTTTCAAAGTAAAAATTTCAAAACAATGCCAGAAAGAAATAGTTTTTTACATATTATGTAACCTGAAGAAAAAAACATTTTGACTAAAATAGCACTCATTAGACCCAGGTGTGAAAGTACTCTTTTTATCAATTGTTTTGTTTAAATAGAAACGCATCCATCCAGATGAAAATAAAGAAAATACATTGCTATATTAAAAATTAAGATCGTTTTTTGTTAAATCAACTGATTTTACACTCTCCTATCACCAAAGAAAACAAATATTATAGTTTTTAAGTTAATGGTTTTTTTTTAATTAAAATACTTAAAAATTTCAGTCCTTAGAAGAATGTAAAAACAACTAAAACAGTAGATCTTTGCATTAAAAAACATTTAAAATAAACAAGTTTTTAACCAACTGGAAAGAGTTTTTAGAGAAGTTTTCTGCACCCATTTAAAAGAAAAAATAACATCCCAAGGACCAACAGAATCATAATCTAGCCATTTTTCTACTTTATACAGCATTTTATTTTCAATTATTCACTGTTAACAAGAAAAATAAAACAAACCAAAATCATATTGTTGAAATATTTATTCTGGAAATTGTACACATACATATATACATTAAAAATAAACAATACACTATCTAATCTATATTATAGTCAACTCCATCCTTATTTGTGCAGAACAGATTATGTTTTAATGTAATATACATTGTAAATATAGGAAAGTGTGTAAAAGTACATAAATAAACAA
>BMAO01031041.1:0-93552 GCA_019973975.1 Trichonephila clavata
TCTGCATTTTTTATCAAGTTATGGAGTAATGTTTGATGCTGGACAGCAACTACCACGCCCACATTTCAGATTATCTGCTAAAACAGAGCCTGATAAAAATGAATTATTTATTTTTCTACTGTGCATCCATGAGACTGATATTATATATGCAGAAACAATCATTTCAAGAAAGAATTGTGCAGTTCATGCAAAAATTCTAGTTTGTGAATTATTTATTGGAAGAGCAAATGGATTTGTGTGGTTAAGATTTAAAAGTTGTGCGGTGCTTTTTATAATATTATTATGAATGAAATTCAAACACAAAACGGATTCTCCCAAACACAAATACTAAATCTCATTTTGATGATCAGATAATTAAAAATCTAATTCACAAGAACAGAAAAACCTCCCATTTTTATATTTTGTTTTTGGGATATATATATATATATATATATGTGTGAAATCAACACTTTTATATAAAATATTTTAAGATATTATTTAAACAAATGCAATATACAGTTCTTAGATTTTGATATATTTTACTTATAAATGTTATTTGATTTTGCTTTCTTCGTGTATAATATTTAACATGCGAAGGCTTTTAAAACCATGGAAATAAAAAGTAAAGGCATAAACATGTTTTGTACATGTTGTGCATTAGCTCTGAACATGGAATTAGCTCTGAAGTGTGTGTATTTATTTTTTTAATAATTATTATGATAAAGTTTTATGAAATATTGATCTTTTATTCGTTTCCTTCTATATATTCAATATGGTAGTATACTGTTTAATTGTTCTACATTTGTGCAATTTTTTATGGTAAGCAGTTTTAAGTAAGCTAATTAACATTTCATAAAAGTTTCAGACTATTCGATGATATTATATCATGCTATTCATGGAATGAAAACTTCAAACTTATATTTCTCCATGTTGAATTTTTGTACATATAGTGTTATTCAAAACCCTAAGGCTTTTTTGATAACTGAAGTATGGGTTTGAAATTTTTATACATGCTCTGAAATGTATGTTTTGTAAAACTGTGCATGGAATTAGCTCTAACATGTTTAGTAATTTTTTAAAAATTTCAAAATCAAAATTAATGTTTTTTTGAGATTTTTTGGAGGTGTAACTGTAAAAAAATTAATAAAAAATTAAAGAGCAGCAGCAGAAAAAAAACCATGAATAGTTTTATGTAGTATATTATAAGGTACTTGGAAAAAAGTTTTTGAAAGAAAAGAGACATATTTAAAAAAGCCTTAGGATTTTAAAAAATGTTTTAAAAAGTTCAAAAAATTTAGATTTTACAAACATTTTGCAACAAATTAAAAATTTTTTGTATGGAATTCTTGTTTTATATTAACCTTTATAAAATACAATTAAAACCAAATATCAAATATTAAAAATAAAAAAAAATGTGAAGATGGTACCATATCGCCTTAATGTATAAAGTTTTGTACAAAGTTTCTCATCTCTAATAAAACTGTTGAAAGAATAGAATAAGGAAAAAGATTTTGAAATATTTGACATATATAGTGTAAAATTACAAAGTTCTCATTACAATATCGCAGTTCCAAATTCATATTTTGTTCAAATACCTTTTAACGGATTGTGATTTTGTATTCTTATAAATAAATCTGTTATGGAACATTATATTTGTGTACGGAAAAGTTTACTGTAATTGTGCTTTTGTAATTTTGACAAAATTAAATTGATTTTGGCGTGGAAGTCTAAAGAGTGGGATGCCAGCTAAAGTGTCATCCTTGTCATTTGATCATGGTTCGAAATTACGAAGTCCATGGCCAATAGTTTTTGTGTTACACTTCAGAGGTAGCCATTAATACACAATCAATCAAAATTTATGGAATTTTGGAAGTTCAAGAGTGATAGATAAAGATGAAATACTTGTTATAAGGGAAAATGCCGTATAGAGTAGTTTGAAAAAAATCTGAATTTAGTTGATGTCATAATAAGACGCAATAACGACGTGAGAACTCACATTCTGATCTACAGAGGATTTCATATTAACTAAAAGACAATTTAATGGTTTCAGGAAATATTTTAATAAAGATAATTATTTACCAAGTTAAAATATAAGTAAAGTACTATTGGTGAAGAATTTAGAGGATTTATCGAAGATTGGACATATATTAATGAATATATCCTTCCACGCATTGAGCACTTGTAAATAAGAGAAGGGGCGATTAAAATTGACCTTTTATGTAATTGTAGCTCAAAATTAAGTAAATATGTCATTAATTGCTCAGATGTTTGCTTGAGTTTAAATCAAATATTTTAAGTATTATACTAAAGTTTTGATTACACAATGTTACAATTTGCAGAAATATTTCAAAAGAACTTTTTTTTATAGATATAAAACACTCTAAAATTCCTCAGATTTCTTTGAATTTTCATAGTGAGAAAACTAAATATAAACGTATACACAGTGAAAACAGTCATACCAAACTGTAATATTTCGTCTTTGATTTTGAACGGTAGACCAAATAACACTTTCGAAACTTTTTACTGTTAAATACATACTAGTAAGTAGATAATTTATTAATTTTTTAGGCGTAGAAGGGGGTCATTTACACATACAAATTATCTCATAGTATCGCTTTAATTTTTGACAAAGTGTTAACTTGCAAGAAATTCTCCTAAACTGGAAACATGATAGAAAGACCAGTTAAATATTGACTGGAAAGTTTTAACTGGTTTGGGTACTTGGCTTAAACTGAAGTCTCCAAGGAGGTTAATTTAGCTTTAGTGGTGAAATCATTGTTAAATAGTAGTGCTTGATTAAAAATGGAAAAAGAAATAGCAAAGCAGAATAAGAAAAGTTGATAGTGGCTCCCATTTTTAATCCCATTCCCGCTGTGGCTCCTTTTATTGTGAGAATCGAGCCCTTGATGCAATAAATTTGGGAAAAGGAAATCAATTGGAGTGGAGTACTGCTTAGTGACCTCAAAGAAAAAAAATGTTTTAGTGATAGACTAGGAATAGAGAGAGGCTAAGCGAAATAAAAATTAGAAAGAATTCTCTATTGAGATAGAGTTGCAGTAAATATATAAGATGTATATAAGATTTAATACAAAATTGTGATTTATTTTCGCTATTAGAATGACTAAAGTATTATCAGAGGGAATTAGTATATCAGAATATTATTTTTAAAATCGAAAAGTAACATTTCTTCTTTGTAAAGCTTACTTTGTGTTGTTTGGAATTAATGAGAGTTTTAGTACGATCTCGTATATGAAATATTATTAGTATTAATTTTAAGTATCTAAAGGAGTACAATAGACCAAACCAGAAATGGTTTTGTATAGGATCAAATGATGGTGCCGAATGCTGAAAACAATTCTTTTTTGAACCAAGCTATAAAAATCAAAGTAACAAAAATACATCTTATTTGTTGACTTAACTTCAGGTCTAATGGTAATCTATAAGATCTGGTTTTAAGAGAAAGACATTGGTTGCATTGAAGGCACTGGACTATATCTTGTAAAATAAGATATATATTGATAAACAACTACTTCTTTCTATTTCAAATTTCATTGACCTCTGGGAGACTGCGGGCCGCGAACTCGTGCTGGCGTACCATGAGTTCGAGCCAAGTACCATTAAAGTCCCGCCATGTAGAAAGAACTGAAGCATGTTAAATATGTAAAAGCTCAAACTTCTTCACGTTGGTGCGATGTGGAAGTTAGGAGGGGGCCTGTTAGAGCTCAAGTGCCATCCTCGTAACTAGACTATGGCTCCCAATTACGATATCCATCACCAATAACCTTCGTGCAGCTTTATAGTGCGACGCTAATATATTTCTCATTCTTTTTCACTGGGAGGCTTCCACTAAAATATATGAAATTCAGCATCAGAAGATTCACACATGCACATATTTTAAATTGTGAGGAACTAAAAACCTATGAAGCCGAAATATAAGCAGCAATGAATTTTCGTTTTTGAATCATAACTATGAGTGATTCTGCTGATTTTAGTTAATTTCTAGATGTATCTGGTAGAAACTGATTTAAACTGTATACCAGATCCTAATGTTTCGAATGTGAAAATTGCATTAAAATAGAACGATGGAAATCAGTGACTAAACTCTCACAATTTCTTTGGAAAAATAGTAGAATGTTTTTGGGATGCTATTACCAATGCATCAAATGTTTCACTATTATAGTACATATACCAAAGAGCTATTGTAATGTTTCGAATGGGAAAACTAATGATTTAATTGTGGTGAAAGAGAGTAATCTCTCGCGATCCTCATTAAATTTGAAGTTGAGCAGAGTTGCGAAAGCTTATCTGGGATGCAATAAAACGATTGAGGTAGTTAACTTAATCTTTATGTGTTGTTGCGTGATCTAGTAGACTGTACAACCTCCATATATTAACGCATCTATTCCCTGAAGTCTTACCTGAGCTTCATCTTGCTCTGTACCTTCCAGTAGAGGTTCCAAGCTCACATATAAATGATTCTTAAAACGAGGTTTTAAATTTTATATATATATAATTTTTAGTTCTATGGTGAAGGAAACAGCTGTACAGAAGTTTGGGTATTGTTTAATATAAAATATCGAATTGTTACGGAATATTGTAGAATATATAAAAATTAAAATAAAAATATGATTTTTCTAAAGAATAATTCCAATGTATTTATGAGAAAAAAAAATACATTTCAGATAAATTTTAAAGAAATTTAACAACTGGAGGTAATTTTATCATATTTTTATGTGATTTTCTTCTTAAATAGCATAATAGAATTTGTGGGAAGAAATTCGTCCGTAATAGTTATTAATTAAAAAATTAAATATTTCCCATGCGAATATAACAAGACCTATCCACTCATTGGTTTTTGAAACTCTCGAAACACAGCAAAATTTTAATATTTTATACAAAATTTGATGGCTTATATTTTTAACCATTTCTTCTTGAATTTCATGAAATGCAAGGTATGAAAGAAATGTTCGTATAAATTTTTTTCTACATTAACCTCGTGTACGCTTGCATGATAAGCAGTAAAAATTTTGGAGAATTCATTTTAGTTTTCTTTAGTATTTTTCGAGAAATCCAAAGAATTTTGCAAAATCTGCCATTTTTTGCCTACTATGCAATAAATAGTGTTGTATAAAGTTAGTAATGCAACTTTTATTACATAGAAAAAAGTTCATAGAATAATGAGAGCAGATTCTTTTTTTTTCAGTGCAATAAACAATTGTGAAGTATTACAATTGCATTATTGCAATAATTTTAAAATTACAAGTTTATACCAAACAGAAGAAATTACTTTTTCAAGAGGTACATTTCTTAAAACATGAATGAAGATCTTACTCAAAAAAAATTTATTGGCATTCAGAGGAATCTCACTTTTTTTAAATTACAGGATTTAAAAAATTCCAAAGCCATTCGCGAAAAACCCTTCTTCTGGAAGAATTTTATTTTATATATTTTTTATTCAACAGATAGTTAAATTGTATTATAGCTTTATTTTTCACTTAATGTCAGCGTTCCCCGAACTGTGGGGTGCACCCCCTGGGGGAGCGTGGTAATCGTGCTTGAGGAGGGGAGGCGAGCACATCGAAAAGTCGAAAAATAAAAGATTTAAAATAGTTAAAAAATTTACTGAAGAAAGCAAAGCAAAATACGTTCTTACATAACAAAAATAAAATATATATTTATACTGATATAGTTATAAATGTATCAGTATCGCCCAATGTATTTGACAATTAACTCATCAATAATAAATTAAAAACAAATTTAATAATTACTATTGACTCCAATGGGCTTGTCATTTACAAAATTATATACCAAATATAATACTTATTTAAATAATGTGCAGGGTTTATATTTAAAGTTGTATTATAGCCTTATGGTTAAAGTGTATTATTATTGCAAATACATTGTTATTGTAGATGTGGGGGGTGATGAAAATTTTTATTGAAAAATTGTTCACAAATATTGAAAACCGACTGGGTGGCGTAGCTAGTTTGTCACTAGCCTTCTGCGCCCAAGGTTGCGGGTTCAACACCGGCCCACGTCAGTGGATTTTCGTGATGCAGAAAATCGACAGAGGTCATGCCGTATGATTATGTGACATGTTAAAAATCCTTTGAAGTGCCCGTTTGGCTTGGGTGCTCTTGGCAAAATTAAATTCCTAAATTCAATTTCGCATCGTCAGAGCTCAGGTGCCTCCATCTGGGGAGGAAACTGGGCGTCAAAATTACTTGCGGCAATTAGTATCGCCTATACGGTGCCGCACTAAAAAGTGAACCAGCTCCTGGGGAATGAACTAAGTCTGCAAAGGTAAAAAATACCAATACGCAGCCCCATTAGAAAAAAATATTGAACGTTTGAAAAACATTGTTCTATGCCAACACAAACGTTACAGATTGTTATATACCTAAACACACACGTTTACATATATATGTACAAATATAATTTGTGGTTTATTTTGTGATTTGCATGTGTCACTGATATTTTTTTATATAAGTACTTCAGTCTATTGATAATTTTTAATAAACCAATTGATATTTTTGCAATTGGTTTCTACAGAAAGTAATACATTTCCCATTTGAAAAAAGAGGGTTTAATTTTTGCGCTACAATATTTATTTATTTTGAAAGAAAAAAAAATGTAATTTGCCGTCATAATGTATTTTTCAATTTTTTTCTATCAAATGTTTGGGGAAAAATAAAAATCTGCGTTTTATCTTACAACTTATTCAAAAAAAAAAAAAATTCTTGGTATTTTTTCAGTATACTAGAATAAAGATGTAATAATTATTCTAGTATACTAGAATTAAGTATACTAGAATAATTATTAGAAATGATATTTTATATTTGAATAACAAAATTACAATCTTTTTGTATTTGAGAAATTTGAAAATTAAAAAAGAATCAAAAGGAAATGTATTTTGTGTATTTCTTTTCTTAAATAAATACCACGTACAAATTACATTTAAATTTATTTCTCAATACTCTTTGTTGCAATAAAGCATGAAAAACATTCTGCTTTTCTATTTTTTCCTCCTTACGCGGGGAGTAGCAGCTACTTAACTGGTATTGGATAAAGAAGCTAAAGATATAATTTTAGAACATATTCGATTTTCAACAACTATTATTTGTATTTCCGAAACTTATAATTATATGTTCTCTTGAAACATATAATTGCTCGAAAAATGACTGGATTGCTAGAAAAATACTGATGCACAAACTTAAAAAAAAGGAAAGAAAACAGTAATTCTTAAGTTAATGGATTGGAGAATAATCATTACTTTTTATTTCATTTTTAGTCTTTAAAGAAAAATTATAAAGCTTTTAAGGTATCATTATTTTACTATTTTACGGGAAAAAAATTATAAAAACAGAATAATATATTTGCGAAAGGAATCTTTTTTTAAATTGCGTAACAATTTGAACATTCAAGAACTATGCAGCAATTTTTTTCCTTTCTTTTTTCGGTGTGAAAATGTAGAAGTTTTTGACTCCCAAATTAACTCTTCATAGGGCTATATTTTATAATGTTATTTTATAATATTTTTTTAGAATGATTGATTTATAAAAAATAAATTAATTTAGTTTATTACCTAAAATTAACTTGATTTTAGGAAATAAACTAACTTTAACCACCACAAGCAAGGGTCATCCATTGCTTTGATGGGTAGTCTGTTTCCCACCATTTACAAGGAGCTTTTTAAAGGTAGAACATCCTATGCTTTGCATTTCTTTTTGTATCGCATTACATGCTGTTTATAAAATATAATTTGCAAATACTAAATTCTACAAAATAAATTATAAACTAGATATATTTTGTATTTAAATATTTAAGAATTTATGTGCATTACTTTTCATGAAGCTTCACAATAGACGGATCACCACAGTGGGGCATGGCAAGCTGTACAAACGCATCTTGTTCTCTTCTCACGTGCTTTAGTAGAACACAAACGACAACGTCAAAATATTTTTTTTTGAAAAGTTGGCATATTGTCTCATACATCATTTGGAACAGTTTTCTTGCAGATCAGGAAAATTACAGGTCGTACTTGGAGTTTATGACTTGAATATCCATAAATTAGTTGATATGGTAGCCGATGTGCTAGCAGCATAAATCATAGGAGGAAAATTCGACGTCGACCCATCTACTTTTAAAACTAATGAAGTTGGAAGGAAGTATACTCCCATGACTTTATAAATTGTTTAATATATAACATACAGTAACTCGATGGGATGAAACCAAACTAGTCATCCATGTGTAATAATCTATGGATCCAAAGCTTGGAAAATTTAACCAGAAGATTTTAAAACATGGTTTGTGTACATTATGCCCATTCACACCAAAATGCACCTACCTCAATACTGATATTGTTCTAAGATATTACGAGAGTGTTTTGATGCGTTCTTCATTCTCTCCATTCTCTTTTTTTTGTTTTTTTAAAAAAAGGATCTAGTCCAGCTTCGAAGTTTCGGCGTATATTGATAGTCAGGTCTTCATGACGTCATGCACAATTTCGTCTGGTAAGTAAAAGGCTATTTCTCATATTAGTATTACGTTTGTTGTCGAAGAAAATAACTTTGTATACTAAAATATTTTCTCTGAAGATTTAAAATGTATTACATTTTCTATTTAATCGGAAACCTTTCAAAATATTCATTTATGTTTCCCAGAAAGCCAATATCTTATTTCCGTTTTCAAAAATTGCATTAGATAACTTTAGATCTATCATAAAAAACAATAACAGAAAACCAGTTGCATATATGAAATCAATCCTCTTTTTCGCAGATTATTCAAGCACTGTTTTAAAGCAGTTCAAATACAGGAAAAAAATAGCTTTCCGTAATTTTTTGAAGGAGAATGAAATGTCAGATTTAGACATCGCGTGATCCGAAGTTGAAGTAATAGAACCAATCGTTTGGCTTAAAATGCAAAAAAAAAAAAAAAAAACCACTGGAATATCTTCAATAAACTATGTTTTTCTTCAAATCCATGTGGTTTTTATCGAAGTACTTCAAATGTATCATAACTTTTCCAAAAGCCTTAGTAACAAATACATACAGAGAAGCTCATAGGAAACGTATAAAAAAGCAATTGAAATACAATTGCTTACATTTTAAACGAAAATAAAAGAGGAGTTTGAAAGATTAATATCACTCTTCTTGAAAATAATACATTATGTCCATGAATTTCTATCTTAAATTTCTGAATAGCATATACATAGGACTTTTAAGTTACACAAGTATCTTCTAATTCAGGAGTCCCCAAACTTTCCTGCCTTAGGGCCGTACTGTTTACTCCAATAAGTTCCAAGGGCCGAAATCGTTTTAATTTTCTGCTATTATCTATAATTTCTAGATTAGTCGCCGAGTAAACGCTCTGAGCGAGCATACGTTTGCGAAATTTGCTGGTTCAATTATTACAATTACTGTTGTCTGTATTAATACTACAGTGGACACTTGACGACATCTAGTGACCAAAAGCGGAAATAGGTAGGTCCTCTATCACTAACAGATGGAGCTAGTAGTAGTTTTGAAAGCTCAGTAACAAGTAAACATCCGTGATTAACCTCATCTGTTCGAGAAGGTTCTGGTGTATTTCACTCACTTAGAGATCGCAGTATAAAAACCAGTGGCGCGGCCACGACTTAGTCTTCCCAGGGAAGGCGAAGGAAGTGGAACTGTCTGCTATGAAACAAAGTAGTGGTTAATCCTATTTAAAAACAGAATCAACCAATGCCCAAATGTGCAATTACTTTTATTTAACTTGTAATTTTTTGTGTGTGATTTACTAGAATGGAAAAGAAGAGAAAAATAGACAGTGAATGCACAGAACATTCAAAGATCAATGAAATTTTCAATATTTTGTGATTGAGTAAAGTAATAAGGCACTATGTGTGATTTTCAAAGAAACCATAGCCGTTCTCAAAGACTATAACATTAAACGTCATTATGAAACGAAATACTTTCAAAATTACTCAAAATATACAGGAAGTTTGTGGATAGAAAAATTTGAAATGCGGATTGAATTCGCAGCAATCTTTGTTTACGAAGGTCAATACTAAACAAGAGGTTGCAACTCGTGCCAGCTTTCGTATGGCTCTTGAAATCACAAAACGGGGAAAACCATTCACCGATGGAGAAATGATCATCGAATGCGTAATTGCAGTAGCCGAAGAAATGTGTGCTCCGAAAAGGTAAATTTATTCAAAACTGTCAGTTTGTCAGCAAACACCGTGGCTCGGAGGATACAAGACATCGCAGAAAAGATATCATCTCAACTGTCTGACAAAAATGAACATCTTGAGTGGTTTTCTCTGGCCTTGGATGAGTCAACGGATGTCAGATACGACTCAGGTCTTGATTTTTATTCGATCAATAAATAAAAGCTACGAAGTGTATGAGAGGGAGAACATCTTGATATTGATAGTATTCACGGCACGACTACTGGGGAAGATATTTTTAAGGAAGTTGACAATGAAATTAATAAAACGAATCTTTGATAAGAAAAACTGGAAATCTGTTACATGTAATGGAGGCAAAAATATGTGTGGTAAAAATAAAAGAATGTGTTTTACTAGTGTCAAAGGCAGTAGAAAAGGTTGGTGGTTCAAGAAAATGTTTGGATATGTCTGAAGTTCTAAAAACAGTCATATCAGTTGTTAATTTCATTAGATCCACTCGGCAGAATCACCGACAATTCTGCGAGTCTATTGAAGATATGGGGAAAATAATTTACCATATCATACTGCCGTATCCTGGCTTTGTTGCGGAAAAGTCTTGCAGCGCTTATTTTTTTTTTTAATGAAAAGCATGGCCTTCTTACTGAATTACAAAATAGCGAATGGCTGTGGAAGTTAGCATTCTATGTCGATTTGACAAAATATATGATGGAACTATATTTGAGATTGCAAGGAGAAAACTAGTTTCTTCCTTATCTGTACTCTAACATCAAACCATTCCGGCAAAAAATAATATTGTTTCAATCATAATTACGTAAAAAATGTTTAAATTTCAAAACATGTGAAATATTTAGCCTCACTACTGAGACTGAGTTTCCCGTCAATTTTGCAATCGAAGTTTTGAATGCTTTGAAGATAAATTTTGATACTCGTTTCTCAGACTTAGATGTCATTGCAAATGAAATTAAGATTTTTCAAAATCCTTTTGATCCTGACATTGAAATTCTAGCTCCGGAAATTCTCAAATGTAAGTTATTGATTTTCAGTGCACAGTGGCATAATTGAGAACAAATATCAAAACTTTTCTTTGTTGGAGTTTTATAAAAGTCTTCCACTGATACAATTTGATAATTTGCATAAATTTCCTCGTGGACGTTTTCTGTTTTTCGTACTACTTTCCAAAATGAAGTACACAAAAAAAGAATGTTTACAGATCTAAGTTAACCAATGGACATCTTAATTCTCTTTTAATAATTGGTACAAGTAAAATTGATCCACAACTACAAACTCTTGTCAGTGAAAAATCGCAATTACATAAATCTCATTAGTATTTTCTTTTTACCATGCGGTTTCATTCGCGCGAATTAAGCTTTTCCATTCCTGTGGGATTTTCAGTATAAAAATCCTATGCGTGATTCAGGATATATGCATTCCAAACATCGATATACATACGTATGCGATACTCTAAACCCCAACATAACTACCGAGGTTGAAACCGTGGGATGCTCACTAATTTATAACGTTAGTGGGATTCATTTCAATTTTTTGTTAATTATTATGCTTCGGCTAAATTCTCTGTGAATATTATGCTTCTCATTAAGCTTTACCTAGTTTGTAAATAAAAGCGAGTTATTATATTATTCTGTGTTTTTTTATCCAAATTATTACAGCAACAAAAAGCTATTAGCTGTATCAGGCCAGATTAATGACACTGGAGGGCTGGATTTGGCCCGCGGGCTGTAATTTGGAAACCCCTGTTCTAATCCAAATATTTCTTTTAAAAAAACATATTGTTTCTTAAAGCTTTTCTTTTTAAACTAGATAAAGCTCTAATACATTCTAAAGGTAGAATAGCGTTGCGCTTATTGATAAAATATTTATTAATATAAAATTTCTTTCTTGGCTTAAAATACAGAATTTTACATGAAACAAGGAAATTAAGATGCATTTGAACTATATTTACGGATACTTAAGGGCCTATAATAAACAATGATTGCTATTAAAGCTTTTAGTTGATGGAAACCTGCTTTAAAACGCACGCCACCTCTATAACGATAGCCAATTCTTGTTTTAAAATTCTTTTCACAATAATTTGTTTTGAAAGAGAAAAGAAGTGAAAACTGAAAATTCAGTTTTCCAATTTCTTATCTTGATTGCATCAAATTTTATTTGTTGTACTCCAATACCTGAAGCAAAAAAAGCCCTCAGCAGACAAAAGGGAGCACATTTATGCAGCTTTGGAAAGCTGGGAAATATAGTCTTTATTGCCTTTTCAATTGGGAACATTTTTTTTTTTATCAGTATCAGTTTATCTCGTAAAAAAACTTATTATTTCAAAATATTTAGTGTTTGTAAAGGCTTCAGTGACATTTTTTGACTAAAACCGTTTGATTATTTTGGTGGTAAAGAATAAGCTTAAGTCGTCTTTAAAGTTACTTCGTTAATGAAGCCAAACATTCTTGAATTCTTCTTAAAATGTTGGTCTAAATTTTTAGAACTCTTGAAAATAATGCCATAATATACCTACTGCGTATATTCCCCGTTTTATCCCATATTTTTAAACTCCAAATATGGGGGAGAGTAAGAAAAATAACTGAGAATAAATGTCGATAATCATTACCTCTGAGCCACTGTCTTTAGAGATAACAAACAATATAAGAAAATAGACTAAAATTATCCTCATTATTATAACAGAATTAATGTTAATAAATTCTTTAAATATTATATAATGAAACATTATGATACAATAAATAATTTTTTTCAAATATGTTATCATTTAAGAAATATTTTTATTGTACAAATGATAATTAAAGAACGAAATAGTTAACATTAAATCAACTTAGATTTTATATTTCCATGTGTGAGTGAGATATTACGAATTGTTATAAAAGTAACACTAATAAGAAATAATTTTGTTCTGTCAATTAATTCCAGGAAACCCATTCAGTAACAAGACTACTACAGAAATTTTGATGTAAAGAGAGAGATGTATAAAAATTTATGTAATATCTTCTCAAGTATTGTAAACTGAAGTAATGAATGAGGGAATTAAAAGTATTTTAAGAAATTGGAATAATGTCTTTTAAAATTTTGAATAACATTTCAAATATTACAAAATGCAGGAATCTCAGAATCATTGAATGAATATTTTTTAGAAAATACATAGACATTACAATTTTAGATCATCCGTTTCTGAGGAAATAATTTTTGTATAGCTACTCATTTTAAGATTTTCTATAAAAAATATGAATGTCTATTTTTAAACCACATACTGAATGAATACAATAGTTATTTTTTCTAAGAACATACAAAATCTTATATCATATAAAATTTGGTAAAACTTAAGTTCTTTAATTCGTTCTTTTTACAAATATTGACTCATATAAATTTTAAATTAGTATTGAGAGCATAGAATATATAAATTCAACATACACACATTATATTCTCATACAGTACTTTTTCATTCTCTCATGATATGTTTAATGAGCTTCTGTCATGACTTTTAATCAACTGTAATCTAAAAAGAATTATTTAGACTATTAAATGGCGTAGAATTAACGTGAAAAAAATTATGTATGAATCACACACACACACACACACGTGAACAGTTGTCATATGTTATCAGTTAATTAGATAATTAATAAGTTAATGAATATAACTTATATCCTAAATTAAGCAAAATTGGGGCATCTGAGTCGGATACTTGTACTGCTGATGTAAGCTTATTTACAGTTATCTTCCTGTTAAGAAGTCTTATAAGGATTAAATATTTATAGTCACATAGGAATTTACGCATTTGCATAAAATTATGAAACCAGTAATTAAATGAAGATAAGAACTTCAATTTTCAACTCAAAGGCTTTGCGAATAATATGCAAGGATCAGAATTATTTACTTAGATGTCATGTAACTTAAAATTAATATTTAGTTTTAAAGAGCTATGTAAATAAATTTTGTCAATTAGGTATCGACCGCAATTGATGACAAAAATTCATATTAATTTGAAAGAGCAATTCAGGGAATTACATGAAATTTCAAGTACGTGAAGCGTAATTTTAATTTATTCATGTGTATAAAGTTTCTTTACATCCCATAACATTCTGATAAGCTTAAAAAATCGAAACAAATGAGTAAAAGTTCTTAGAAGCATAGCTATTAAAATTTTTTTTTGTTTTAAAGTAGATTTAAGAATAAAAGTAAGGAAACAGGGAATGAAATATTGTTTCTGCCCGTTACATGAAGCAAAGATATTATTTACATTTTTTCTATATATATTTATAAGTTTTAGCCACAAAAAAAAAGTAATAAAATTCATCATGAATTCCCCATTATATGCATATATTCAAGTAACAATACGTAGGCAGGCATTTGTTTCCTGTATAGCTACTGTTCTTTGATTTTACCACAGAATTCTAAGTACACTACTGGCCACCGTAAATGCAACACCCTGAAGGAAGCACGCAAATAAAATGAAATTAACAACATGCATTAGCGGAGGTGAAATATGCAAATGATTAGAATTTCAGCGCTGACACACACCACGCACGCCTGCGGCGCCACCTCAAAGAGTTATTTAAGGCTTGGAGATTTCGACGATTTCAAGTTCGGCAATTGTGTTTTTCTTGTGATTTTTAAAAAACGATCAGTTACATCTCGTAGAGAACAGCGATCAGCTTTTGATCAAGTATCCGAGTTCGACAGAGGAAGGATAGTGGCCTACCGAGATTGTGGATTATCCTTCAGGGAAATAGGTAGTCATGTTGGACGAAATCAAACAACTGTAATGCGGATATGTGACCGTTGGATGCAGGAGAGTACAACGGACTGACTTGGTCGATCGCATCCACCTCAGTACACCCCTTTACGTGAGAACAGGCAAATTGTGTGCATGGCAGTGACGGATCTCTCAGTCATATCGCGAACCATATCACAGCACATTGAGTCTAAAACGCATCATTCAGTGTCTGCACGTACGATTCGACGCCGTTTACAACAGAGTGGTCTATCAGCAAGACTTCCATTGCTTGGTCTACAATTGACGCATAACCACAGACGTCTCCGCCGCGAATAGTGCGATGAAAGAAGGATGTGGGAGGCAGAATGGAATGAAGTTGTCTTTACTGACGAGTCACGCATCTGTCTGCAACACCACGATGGTCGGATTCGAGTCTGGAGACACCGTGGAGAGAGGACGCTGAACAGCTGCGTTATGCACCGCCACACTGGTCCTGCACCTGGTATTATGGTATGTTATTGTATTGGATATCACTCTCTCGCACTATTTTAGTACGCATTTCTGGTACTTTAAACAGCCAGCGTTACATCTCCAAGGTGTTGGAGCCAGTTGTCCTTCCTTACCTTCAGGGCTTGGCCACAGCCATATTTCAACACTATAATGCGCGACCACACATGGCACGCATTGTCCAAAGGTTCTTCTTCAATCACTAGATTGAATTGCTTCCCTGGCCGGTTCCCTCTCCGGATCTTTCACCAATAGAAAACATGTGGCCCATGGTTGCTCAAAGAGTGCTCAGATTACACCCCCAGCTGCCACACCAGATCAACTTTGGCAACGTGTGGAAGCATCTTGGTCTGCTGTACCCCAAGAACACATCCAAAGTATCTTTGAATCAATGCCGAGGCGTGTGGCAACGGTGATCTCGAACAATGGCGGCTACTCTGGCTACTGATTCTGGCAGGAACCACACTTCACAGAAGTCTACAAATTTAATCATTTGATACTTGGTCAACATGTTATCTACAAAATAAATTTTGTTGTGCTATCTCTTGTCTTTCTTGGTGTTGCATTTACGGTGGCCAGCAGTGTATAACAAAATTTTGTCCTGCTTGTTTTCCCCAAAATTACGAGGCTCGTCGTGCAGCTTCACAGTGTGACCTAAATATAACTCTCAACTCAATTGTTTTTTTCTTTCCAATTATACAAATTAAATATAATTCACAAAGAAGCCTTTTTTTTCCTCGGTTTAAAAAAATAACTTTTCACGAAACAAAATGTAGGATTTTTTAGAAATTACAAAATGTTTAAGGGTATTTTAATTTGTAATTAATTATATGGTATTCATTAAAAGAAAGTAAAAAATTCTTGTAGTTAATTTCGATATGTTACTCAAATGTTTATGAGTATTCCTTCAGTTGATGCAGATATTGATTTTTGGGAGTTCTTTATTACGCAATATCCATCCATTTAATTTTTGCTCCTTTATTATCATTTTATCGAAGAAATTTATTAATTTTTAAAACCCATAATTCCCGCCAAATCATTTTCCCATTGTTTTGAAAAAAATTAAGTTAACTAATCGCAGGATTCACCTCAAATTTTTGATTAAATCATTTGAAAGGGGGGATGGGTTTAATCATATTATAAAATTCATGAAAATCAGACACTGTCTTGTAAAGAATGTGTTTAATTGGTTCGAATTTGATTTTAATTCAAATGAAAAACATTCATCATTCACTATTCTCTTGATAGAGAATTTCGATTTACCTTAAACTTTCCAGGAACTTGTACGTCTGTAGAGTATAGTTCATCTATCTTTCAGGAAAATGAATAATTAATTTCCTAGGAAGCCTATTATGACGTTATCAAGTCCCAGGATGAGTTAAATCTATTCAGGTCATGTACGGTTACATTTTTTCTTTTGAAAGGGGTAAGAACTCAATTGCCCACCATCCAATAAATGATTTAAAGTTATATATATATATATATATATGTGTGTGTGTGTGTGTGTGTGTGTATGTATAATTTGCATAAAATGTGTTTTTATTTTGATTAGTTTCTTTAGTATAAGTATAGTAATTCTGAAAGAACGTATTTTAGAAATACTAAGAAGTAAATTAAATTTCACTGTATTCCAATAGAAAAAGAAAAAGTCCATAGTATTAAAAAGAGCGTTCTAATTTGGATTGTTTAAAAATATATTTCTGAAGACTGATATATTCTTCCTAAATTACATCTCCCTCAAAAATATTTCATATTTTGAGCTTAAAAAACCACTTTGTTGATGAAATGAAGTGAAATAAAAACATTTTTAAAGCCTTTTATACTAATAACTGAATAAGATTTTATTTAGAAAGAGAATAATACAAAGCCATTATAGATTAATGTAACATTTATATAATGACAAAAACTACTCTAGCGTGGAAATTGAATTTTTTCTTTTATCTTTCTTTTTCAGTTGCATTAAAAAGTTCCCATTAACTTCAGGTTAATGATCCGAAGAAAAGTAAATCATAATTAATTTCATCAAATTAAGGAAACTTCTAATGCTAAAATCTGTAATATTTTATTGATGTTAATGTTTCATTAAATTTTTCCAAACTTTTCATTGTAGAATTTTTAAAATTGTTCATCCAGATTAAAGCATGAAATAATGATTTTATAAAATTTCTACTACTTGTAAACACGAATTAAAATTTTGACACACATGCTTTTAAATTAAGTGATTAATAGAAGAAGAAAAATAAATAATCTTACAGAGTGTTTTTCCCCTATATAAAGACGTGATGCTTTCATTTTCAATTATGAAACAATAAAGTTAATTATAAAAATAATTTCGAACATATGATATTTTACATAAAAAAATAACTTTGATGAATTATGGCATTTTAATAGAAATTTTATTGCAAGAATTATTCTAAACACAAAATAAAATCATTTTGAAGAAATATTAATATAAATATTAATAAAAGAAATAATTGAAGCATACAAAATCTTTTTAATATAAAAATGCTCCAGATGAATGAAATATACTCCAATACATATTTTCCAGTGATATGTAATGGCAATAATATTTTTTCTATACAATTTGTTTTAGTACATTTAATCCTTTTTTTAATTTCTCATGCCATTAATGTATTAGTTTCTTCAGCCAAAATATGAAAATATATAGCATAAGAATAATTCTATATATTTTTGTGAAATGCTTAGAATAACATTAAAGTCTGACAGTTTTTCTCTCTATTTTTTAAATAAGCGTTTCTCAAACATCAAGCACAATACTGAAAGTAAAGAAAACAAGAAGCATAACACCAACACATACAAGCAAGAAATAATTCTAATAATTTTAATATGGTATTTCTCTCTTAATGCATTTAAAAAAAGAGTTATCTTATTATAAATATGTCCCAATATTGAACTTTAGCTTAGTGTGGCCTCATTGTTTTTATTGTTATAATTTTATGACAGTTTATTGTATATTTTTAGCGAAATTTCACACTAAATAAACAATAACTGTTGACCTTTTTACTTGTTTACAATAAATACACGTAAAATAACACCTATGCTACTAGGAAGACTTATCTCTATCAATCATGGTGTTAAAGGGTTCTATCTCGGTAGATTTCTGTCTCACAGCTGGTTTGAGGTTGTTTTCTTTAATATTTTCTTGAAAGATTATCTGCCACTTCTTATAGAGGAAACGTCATATCTAGATTAGTTTTAGTATGTAAAGCGAGATACATATAAGCGGTTAAGGAGAGTTAGAAAATGTTTACGCTACCAGATTGAGAAAATAATTATTCTACCAGCTAGATGGCATTTCCTTGTTTCGACATAAATTTTCAGCTATTACTAAAATAAATTATATAGTAGATTGTGCGACCAGCTTTCAATTGGTTCCCATCTGGTTTGGATGTTACTATGAGAATCATCGTCACACAATCACACAACTCATTAGAGAATCATTGTCAGAGAACTTCAATTCGTTTGGTGCGTACAGGTAAATCTATTTTGATTGCTAACAATTGCGTGGCAAGATTGATTCTTCCCTGCATACATTTAGTTGGCTCAAAAATTAATAAATTGTTGGTTGATTAGTACAATCTGTGATTATTTTTGTCTTTCGAATCCGGTCGACTATTTCTAATGTTACGTCTGGTTCAAGTCATAATCTTACGAGTACAGAACTCTTGGAATTGACTAGTCAGACATGCGGGGACCATTTCAATGGTTTTTTACTGAGTAGAAGTTTTCATAGAAAAATGCTAAGTAAAAGAGTCTCATAGGTTGGTTAAAAGAATACTCGTGAAAGCAGAAGTCATAGATGGAGGAAAAAGTGCAGCTTCTGGGATCAACAAAGACCAGTGTACCGAACGGTAGAAGGCTAACTCAGCTCCTTTACCTGCAGTTCTTAGATGGACATATTGGAATGGCTTTCACCCCAAGGGTGGCCCTAACAGGAAAAAAAATCTCCTAACGTCCTTCTCCCGTTCCGTTATGAACATCCCCTCGCTATGTTGATGCAAACTGCAGGACTTGAGGGAGTGACTTTGACTTTTAAGGTAGGAAACAAAGTTCTTCCAACTAGTGATAGGTGTTCTGACTGCCAGGCATCTCCAGAACACATTCTTGACTACCTGGGCTTACAAAAGAAGATTTTTATGCGGACTCTCTAATGGTGTTGGACTTTTTGAAAGTTAATGAAATCATGGTCTAGCTTGACCAGCCATGTAGATGAGTAACAACATACTCGTGAAAAGGCATGGCATGAGCCATTAGGGGCTGGATCCAGCTTTTTGGACTCGGAGGGGGCACGTCTCATTATCGACATGTCCTCAGAAAATGATAATGATCGGAATTATTTTAGCCACCAAATGTTTTCCCCGAACATATTCTTCGAAAAACTGGGAACTTTGAACTATATACAATGCAAGACTGCATAATTGTTCCATATTCACTTTTTTTAAGCCAAGGCCCACCACCATTCGCAATCATTGTTTTTTAATCAAAAAGCAACAATTGTGATCTATTCGGTTTGTACGTAGGTTCGTGAGATTGAAAGTCACTCACATGCAATTGTTACGAATTATCGTTTGTAATAGATGCCCAAGGACTCAAAAATTCTCTCCCTGCACTTATTTATAAACACAACATCAAGCTTGTTAAAATATTTTCAACTTTTCTAGTTATAATAAATTTAATGGAAAATATTAAAGTTGAAAAAAAAACGAATCTTTCTACAATTCTAAATATATGATAAATGGAGACAAATTGGGAATACTGTTTCAAAAACTTTATATTTCAATGGAGGAGTGGAATCTATATTATAAAGTTTGTCCTGCAGGTTGATATAAATCAGACAAGTGACATAAAATTTGTTAGCATTTCAAACTCAGGAAATTTTACGGCAGAAAAAACTTTAGTTGTGATGGAGGCTGGCATGGTGAATTGTCTCAGCCTTTTAGTAATTTGTATATTCTCCCTGTTTACAGGATGTTGTTGAAATTCTTTAGACTGGGGTGCAGTTCCCGGGACTCAGGGGTGATTAGCCTCATAAATTTATTTAAAATTGTAACTTTGCGCCTTAGGGTTGACCAATAGAAAATGTTGTTAAAGAGTACGCGGAAGAATAATTGGAGTGATGTGTCCTCCCTTAAAAGGCGCCGCGTGATAGTATTCGACACCTTTTTTTTCTTTCTTTTCAAACCCCGAAATGCTGTGAAACATTGGCCGTTAGACAACACGCAGCCACTACCCATCCCTCCGCCTCCGTTTAAGATAAGTGACATGTTTCTTAACTCTTATTCTTGTTTAATTTAATTTTTAAATTTGTAATGTTAACGTTTAAACTTATAACTAATAAACTAAATTATTTAAAATACAGAATGAAGATTGATTAATTGTGTAGCATTATCTTTGAATTTAATTGGACTAGAGTAACTCACTTCGTGATGTGGACTAGAAGTTTAATAGACGAATCTGAGTATTATAAATGTTAACTTAAATGAACCTAAGGGTAGTTAACGGGAGCTCCGCATCAGTTGGAAAAGAACTTTAAAAACAACTAACTGAATGAAGTAAAAAGAAGAGCTTGATGGAAGACCTATTTAAAAGAAATTACAAAAGTAGTTTTCTAGATTTCTTCAAAAAAAAAACAATAAAATAGTGTGAGCTTACTTATTTTACTTATTATATATATGAGTGTTTTGCTTATGTATTAGTGCTCGAAGGATGCAGAGAAAAAATATAATCAGAAAATCGTGGTGGAAATTTCTCCCTTTTTCCCTGCTGCAAAGGTCACCAAAGATACGTCTGAAGACGGCATTGCGTCCAGCAAAACACCAATCATCCCACGAACAAAGCATGTGCATTAGTCCAGTTCGCCTCTAGAATCTGAAATTCTTTTGTAGAGGCAATTCTCATTCAGTAAGCGAGTGGAAACGCTTTTAGACATTTGTGTAGACTTTTTTTCTTAAAAACACTTCCTCACAGATCAATTTTGTTATGAATTATTTTAAAACGCGTGAAATTTTGTTATTATTAGAAACATTTTCTTTTAATCAATGAGAAGAGGATTTTAGAAATTCTATTCTATAAATCTATAAATCACTACGTTTCTTTCCTTTCACTTTTTCATGCATTGACTTTTATGTTATTAGATTGATTATTACATTGGCATCAGATTTATTTTTTAAATGTTTTAAATTTCAGAAAATAACTTAATGTGACCTTAATACTCTTAGTTCTTGATGATAAAAAGTTAATAATGTTATTATCTAGAATGATATTTATCTTGAATTGATCTTAGAACTGGATAGATAAACGAAGAATTATACTATTGGAAAACAATTTTGAAACCATTGTATTCCACTCAACTGATTTAATTATGCTCATTCAGTTGAATCAAAAAGAAATTAAAACTTATTTTTTTTTAAGGCAATGTTTCCCAGTAGAAAATTTTTAATTCAATCCATGATTTTTTGAAAAATATTGAGTTGTATTTTATAGAAAACTCATTAACATCATTTTCAATTTATTTTTACCCTATAGAAGTTATGAAATTCTATTTTTTGTAGCAATTTAATTAAAAGTTCTAATACATTTCTTTTAGATCAAAAACATTTTTATTGCCTTATATAAAATAAAATTATGTGATCTAAAATAATTCTGAGTATCCTTTCTACAAAACTCCTTACTTTGTGCACCAAACATTGAAATTACTTTCAGATTTAAAATGTATCTTTCTATAGCACTCATTAATTTCTGATTAAGGTATCCGACTATACTTGCGACAACTTTTTTTTAAAAAAATGGAGATATGGAGATTTTTTGGTGATTTTAAAATTTGTTAAGTACATTTTAATTAAAAAAAATGCTAAAAATAAGGAGGGAAAATAAATTATTATTACTAAAATTGTAAATAATTGGTCATAATTTACAAAAAAATAGCATAAACTGAGCCCATTATGTACCAAAAGTTTATGAACGAATTTTCAATATTTCAATTATGATGTGTTGCTATTGCATTCATTTTTAAATGACCTTTAGGATAAGAGATATTTTAATTTTTACTAAAACTAGAACATTTTATCTCAGTTATTATATGAAATTGCTTAAAAAACCGGGATTATATTCACATAAGGGACTGTAAATTTTTAATAAGACAGTGATAGATAAATCTGAAGGTTAAAACACTTCTACTATATTCTACAGAACATACCCAAAAATATTAGTTAATTTTTTTCAAAATTTTTCAGCAATCACTGTCCCAATTTGAGAATTTTCAAAAATATACACATTTCAAGTAAAAAGCATTTTAAAGTATGACATCTGGCTTAAAGTAATGATATCTGCTTTTACTAAAACACTTGTAGTTTTTGTTCTAGTGAACAGAAAATAATAAACTTAGTATTTAAATAAAGTTAATAAGATGACCCATAAAATAAAATCATAAAAAATTATCAGTTTTTGTGGCAACATTCACAATTTTAGGGTAGTCGAATACCTTAAATAAAATAATTGTATTGAAATAAATTGAAATGAGTAAATTTGAAAAGGAGGTAAATCTATGAGCAAAATATTCATATAATGCAAATATTATACACATTTTTAATGCTATTTAATTGAAATTGATTTTGTTTAAAACAGAACAGATAGTTATGATAAACTTTAAAATGATATTCTTGTGAAAAATTAAGCTTAAACAATTCATTCAGTTTGATACTAAGAGGTTATTTCACATTGACATAATAACTGTGCGGACATCTTTTGCCCACTCCAGTTGTAGATAAATCTTGTAAGTTGTGTGTATTACAGAAACAAAAGAACAATTTTATCTCAACACTTTTTCGAATAGTCTTTATAGGAGAGTCTGCGCCAGCTACTCGCCACTATATAAAGACCATGTATATTATACAGCTACGGTGTTAGCTTAACTTGATGAGGATTTGTATCATTTTGTTGAGAAATATATCTCTTCCTACGAAATCTTTTTCTGTAAAGCTGATTGTAGATTCACTTCAAAAACACTTGTATAATTTGTATACCTTATTATATCCGTACAGAAATGCATATTTTCTATTCAATTAACTGCCAAGCTTCCGCACAGTATTTCAGAGTTTACTTAGGGAATGACGTAAATGAACAGAATGGACCATTTGCTTCAGACTTCTCCCAATATGTTCTTACGGCTAATATATCTATATACAACCTTAAGTACTGTTTCATCTATCCACAACGCAGTTTTCAAATGAAGAGAGATTTCATCTATGCCATATGGTTCCTTTTGTTCTATAAAGTGACAAATAGCTTTTGTCTCGCTTTGTGTAATGTTTAACTGCAAGATCTTTCCAAAGCTTTGTCTCATTCGGATTATAAGGTTTTCAAGCAAATCTTGCCTGTGTGTGTGTTTTCTCTAATATGTTGGTGAAACTGATGTACTTCTTGTTTAGTCAACCTTAATTTTCAACTAGGAGAGTTACGGGGACGAAATGGACAAATTGTAGTTGAATACTTTACAATACTGAACAAGCTTAAGTCAATACACCGCTGAGAAATCCTATTTTGATGCTGTTGTTTGATCAAATTTATTAAATAAATGTTATTGACTAAATTTTTAAAATACAAATATATATTTTTTAAAATTTTGGTTTTTGAAACTTAGATTATAAGAATAAACTGCTTTATCAAAATTGCAATGTTATTCTAAATTATCAATACTTAAACTTATTGTAAGAAATTTATCTCTTAGAAGCCTTGGAAATCATTTGAAAATAGAATTCTCATTTATACTTTATTTTTAATCCTTAATACTAAAATAACCTAAATATCAACATACTGATAATGATTTTTAATAAATATTATCAACTTTTTAATGTTTGTGTTACTTCCGACTGAAGTAAAATCTAACATGTTGAATAACGGAAAAAATGAAACTACTAATATATGTAGTTAAAATTGCAATTTAAGTACGTATATTTGTATAATATTGTGTTTAACATTTATTTATTCACACATGTGAAACATATTTCAAATGTTAATCTTATGCTCAAATGATTCCGAGGAATGAAGAAAAAAATTAAAACATTTTCAGTGTTAAATATAACACTATAAGATAAAATATGTGTATAAAAAGCATAAAAGAGATTTAAAAACCATAAAGGTTTTGGAATAACTTTGCACGCACTTAGTACTAAAAAACAAAAATACGTTAAAAATTATACTTTATTTATTGTTTTCAATTTCTCTCTTTACCTGCAAATGTAAATGTAAAAGTGGGTAATTATCCACTTTAACCCAGGAGAAGTCGCGCACTCGATACCAATGTTAGTGGTCGCACGAGGTGGCGGAGTCACACCAGTCCTTTTACTCATAATTTTTTTTTACTGTACACAATAAAATCATAATTCAAAGAATCCACAGATATATTTTCGGGTGCATGGGTTTCTGGGAACCCTCAGACCCGTATCTGGCTAGAAAAAAGTTCTATATTGGTCTTGGTAAAGTTGAATTTTCCTGCTGGATTGTAGGAGCTTGGCTATTGGACTAGTGGCGCCAGGCCTGTAGGCGGGGCTTCGAGGGGAAGATCTTAATTGGATCGGTTTTGGAGTCTGGTGGGAAAAAAACCATAATTACAGTGAATAATTTAATTAAAAGAAAGCACATTTATCTACTTTTAAGAATTTTTTAATTTTTCTTTGGTAATTTGGGGAAAATTTATTTAATCAAAAACTATCCTAAAATGTGTGTTTCGAATCTGAAAAACTTTTATAAAGGACCCAAATCACAGACACTTTACGATGATATTACAGAAATGATATTTGCAGGCAAAACTGTCATATTTTGTTCAAGTTTTTGCAGTTTTGTTGTCCTCATGATCGACAAATAGCATGTTGAACTTTTCTTTCTTGTGTCTTTTTGACATAGAGCAATGAGTCTTGTTGTATACCTGTGGTTTCATATATTTTTTGCTGGGATTCTTTAGGTAGCAATTGCAAAAACTTCCTTTCGGCTCAAAAGTTTCAGGTTTATCGCTTTTTTAAAATTTTACTTTTGCTATCATGATTAATATCTATTATTTCATCAAGTTCTTATCTTGCTTGATCAATTTCTTTTTCCTAAGTTTCAATTTCATCCAAGAGAGATCACAGATGCCCATTTCTTTTATTTATATTACGTTCATTTACATTTATAAACCATAATGAGTCATACAACACATCAATCAAAACCATTAAGTTGTTCACAGAGGAAAAATGTAGCTTGTTCATAGAAATATTTTGGAAAAAAAGTGATCGCATGGAGAACTCGATCACCCCAAGTACCTTATGATTGTAAAAAACGTTTGCCACTCCCCAAAAAGGGAAATATGAGACAAATACATTTTAGTTCCCATGAAGAGACTGTCATATAGCAGGATATTGACAAAATCATTGGTAACAAACAAACAATTTTTCCAAAATTAAAGATTTCGTGAGCCCGGGTTAACTGTACCCCACGCGACCTCTCCCGGGTGAACTCTGCTTAGAAGGATTTTTCTTTCATTCCTTTTCGTATCTATCTTCCACGACATATGCTGCAATACTTTATTTTTATTTACACGGAATATAAAATACAAACTCCTCAATAATGCTTTTTGTTCTCTCGCAACTAAAATCACATTTTGCATCTTTCACATTTGATAAATTTATTTTTGAAATTTTTCAAGGGCGCAATTCTGTAGCAAATTACTATGACAATAGAACGCCTCTTGAAATCAGGCAGTGATCAATAACTCTTAACAACAGCTCTGAGGGGCCTTGACAAGGAGTATGTCCCAATGAATTAGCAACATTTAAGTGATAATCTATATCTATTTCGAGTTAAATAACAGACATTATGAGTTCTACGCATTTATTCAATAAATCTGAATTCAGCGCAACTCTGATACACAGTCGTAGTTCACCATATTATCTGATATAATGCTATTTGCGCTCTTCTAAGAAGTAAAACACATATGTAATTGGAAAGAAAATTTTGTTGCATGGAAAAATATTTCAAATGAATAAATTGAAATAAAGGATTTTTATAATAGACATTGTTTCCAAGATAATGATAAGAAGAAAAAACAGGAAGTTTAAGTAATATTTTCCAAAAAACTACTAATTTTTCAATACAATAAACTATTAAAAATATTAATGAGAATCAATAAAATAGAAATATTTATAGAAATTTTTATGAAGTAATGAACTTTATTAACTAAAATAGTACTTCTATTATACTTGTGTATAATGATGAGATACAGCGATTTTTTTGTCATTTTATTACTAAATATAAACAAAATGGTACACAGCATGACATATACCCTGTAGTAATGCGATGTCATTTACTTTATTTCATACTTTTTTCATTACATGTTCAAAAACATAATTTTTATCATCCCTGAGGATTTCTCTATGTTTATTCATAAATGTTTAAGTTGTTTTATTTCTGATAGGTAAATTTTCCTTCTCTTATTCTGAAAAGCAATAAATAAAATAAAATTAACTAACTTTGTTAAACTATAGGTAAAATAAAATGATTGTCTATTTTACCAAAACAAAATGAACATTTTATTACGTATAAATGTATTAGAAAATGAATCCTTACAAAGCACTATATTTCCCACATAACTCCAGACACGCTATACAGTATTGTTCATAAAACACCAAAAACAAAGTGTAAATATTATTAAAATGTATTCTTATATGAGATTACTTATAACAGAAGAGAATTAAATCGTTTCCTCTAGCAATGCACATTTCAGATATTCCGCACGTGAATGCGTGAAATCTAAATAATGGAAGATAACTCAAAAGCAGAGAAATTTCTATACTCTTTTGAGCTAACCTTTTTTTTAACACAGAAAAGAATGACGCGTGCAACGGAATACAGATGTTTACAATGGCATGAGTAAAGAAGTACAAAGAGAAATATTTTTGAAGAGTGGTTGAATTAACTGTGTAAGAACTGTGTAGGAGCAAAAGTGTGGACATGCATCTTTACATATACTGTTACAAAGTAAGTGTTTCATGTCATTTAAGCAGACAAACTATGTGTTTATATGATTTTTGTTCAAAGATTTTTTTTCGGAAATAACATACTTGTCATAAACAAGAAAAGGATAAGATTATATAAAGTGAATTCATATACTTTATGTTATTTTTTAATTGAAAAAAATAGTTATTACCTTTTCAACTAAGACACTGGTTAAAAGGATTTGTAATTAATATACAATAACAAACTTTTTTTATTTGTGGAAAATCAATTTCTATTGTATCTGAAGAATATATAAAAGTACTCAAAAATCTGCAGGGAATTCTAAATAAACAGTAAAAAAACGTTAAATAAAAACATAAGATGTTTTTTTTTTAAATATTTAATTTGAACTTTTTAAGTAACATAAAATAATGATAAATCTGAAAAATAAAGATAAAATAATAAACAATTGCATTGAATAAAGAAAACTTAAGCCAATTACGACAAGTAAAAAGAAAACAACTGTGCAGTGAATAATTATATTAAATAACAAAGCAGACAATCGAACAATATTATTAAAATAAAGCAGTGGAAATCAAAAAAAAATATTTTTTTTCTTACAAAGGAAAAATAATTATTCAGAGTTAAAGAATTGCAAACATAAAAAGACATTTCAAAGTTTTAAAACTTCAAACTCAAACAATAAATAGATCATAATGATTAGAAAATGAAGAAAATAATTCAGCTAAACTTAAAACTCAAATAAAAAAATCTTAATACACAATAGTGTGAGCAAGTATTCCTACAAAATCCAATAAAATATTGATAAAATTCAATAAAATGTGCTGCAAAAATAAGCAGATATAGTTAGATAAATAAATGTATAAATTTCTTTTAAATGTAGTGCCACCACATTTAACACCAATCGAGTGTGTGCAAAATATCAATAATTTTTTTTAATTTCAAAATTTAAATTTGCTTTCATTTTTTTAAAAATTTTTATTAGTAAATAATTTTTTCTTTGCGAAACTTACCAAACAGCAACAAAAAAGATCTTGTTAAATTATTTCAATAATCAGATAATAATTTGAAACATCAAAATAATTTTCAGTTATTATCGATTCATTTTTTATTTCATACTGATGTAAGTTTTTCATATGCGGCACATAGAAATAATTTCCAAAATAACGAAGATAAAACAAAACAAAATAAAAATTATAACAATCACATACATGTGTATAAATTTCTGTAGAAAATATTCTTTTTTCCAAAAGCACTTTCTTTTTTATGTAGTTTGTAAGTAAACATGTGTAGGTTACTCCCCTCCCCATTTTTGTTGTTTGAAGACAATTAGTATCATAAACATTTTCACTCAAATAGTTAGAAGCCTAATACTTTTTATAACATAAAAAAAATCAGTAATATTGAAAAAATGCACTACTTTTTTCTAAAAACGATACACTTTCCCTATTTCTGTAGTTATACCTTTAATGAAAATAAATATATTATAAGTATAGTATTTTTTTTAGAAAGAAAAATTCAAAACAAACTAATCACGCATCCAATTATTTTTACAGAAAGTAATCCTTTAGTACGGAGCTAAGAATTTGAAGCAAAATATTTTTAAATCTTACCTATTTGTTTACCATTTAAAAATTAATTGAATGCTTAAATAAATATTTACGTCTAATTTCCTCAAATTATCCTTTAAATTCAAATCAAAATAGCATAATATAAATAAATGAACATAAAATAAATGATTTTTTGTTGAAAAATAAATACTCACATCCATAATAAAAACTAAAGTTTATCACTCTATTTATTTTTTTGAAATACATAAAAAATATTTAATGTAATTATTAATGCATACAGTTAATATTTTTTGATAATGTTCTCTTTCTTAGTCTGTGATTACTTAAATTTAAAACAACATTTCGAGAGAGAAATGCAATCTAATATCTGGTGGATTTATTATTTCAAGACAATGTTATAACGAATTATTTGCTAGTATTATTCAGGATCATTTATTATTTACTTTTGTAGCTATGAGATAAACGGCGTAAGGAAGCAGGTAAAGTAATTAAATAAAACATAATTTATTTAGCATTTTAAATTTTGTATTTATGAAAGAAAAGCTGTAATCGATCTTTTAGCATTCATTATTATCAAACTTTATTTTTATACTAATATAAAATATCGATTAGATGTGGCAATCAAGGGTACATGAAAAATGCAGAAATGAATGGCAATAAAAGATTACAAACGCTTTATTTTGTTATCATTTACTCTCGGACTGTTCATTTATGCTTCCAGTTTTGAAAGGGTTTTCAAAACTATAGACATTTATAGATGTGAGCCTCCTTTACAGTTACTTCGAGTTGATTGATGGACCCTGTTTAAGACTCTTGGAATTTCCTCTCCTCAACATCCACTGTAATGATAACATTTCTTTATACGAGGTTATTTGAAAAAAATGAGGTATCAATTAACTCATATTTTTGAGGTTCTACATAGAAAAAGATCCCGCCTAGATAAAGCAGGCTGTCGTAGTGTGCATGTTGTTTTCCATTATAACAAACTCTCAGATCTCAAGTCCATAATAAGCTAATCATCACATAATTCTTGCAAAATGTACTGAATCCCCATTTAATAAGATTGCTTCTACAGAAAAAAAATGCAATCCATTCAACTAAGTTGTCACGATGTTACGAATTTAAGTATGATCAAACAAACATTAATACATTTTTAATAAATTATTTTTGGTTAGCATGCCATAACTTATCTTTTGAAATCCATTTAAACAATTTTTTTATTCATCTTCTTTCCACGAATGAACTATATTTCATTCGTAAATTTAAAACAAATTGAAAAATAAGAAGCCTGGATCTTATAGCAATTGTAAAAATATTAGAATTGTAAAAACACAAACATATACATACATATTGCCACGTATATATATGTTTTAATACCATGTTGTTTTTTCAAATGAACTTAATATGATTCACGTATTTTTAAGACCCAATTAACCCTATAGTTGCCTCTCTTTCATTTATCTAAGATTTTTGTGAATTTTCTAAATGTTAAAACAGGGGAGAAAATACAAATACTTCAATTACTCTTCTGGCTTTTTTCACTTTTTGGAAACCAGCGTGTATCCAACAATTGTTTTTTCTCCTTTTATTACATATGTCTAGTCATTGTGATATTCCATTATAATAATCCCCGCTAATAAATATAATACCTTCTTTGAGATAGGATACATCTGCATCGGCAATTCGATTCAACGAAATCCTTCGGAGTGTAGTAACTTTTCCGTAAGTCTGAAGAGAAAAAGATAATAAGATAAACACAAATATTATTTTCTATAACAACTACATTCCAGGAAAGTTCTGGATAAAGTTATAAATAAATATTTACTAGTTAAGTGCTCCGAAAGTTTTGTGTACAATGTCTGGAATTGTTTTTATTAGTTTGACTGAAAATAATGAGTTGTATGCATAATGTATCAAAATATATCCAAGTAAAATATCTTGCCGAAAACATTTTCTTTCTAAAACTTTTTTAATAAGAAGTTTTTGTCAATATGTGCATCACGAAACTTATAAAAAAACTGAAAATTATATGTATCTTGTATAAAATAAAATACATAACTTGCAGTAGTAAATTAAGCGAATAATACGAAATAAGAGCTTTAAGCAGAAATATTTCTGCATTTTCTCAGTAATAAATTTTCATTTCATAGCTCGCCCATATCTAATTGCATTTCATAAATATTTTATGACTCTGAGGGAATGAGAAAAAAATTACAGTGTTTGATATATGATATTTAATATTTAAATCTTTAATATTTAAAGCTTTAAAAATATATTAAAGCTTTGATATGTGAAGAAAAATGGGATTAGTTATTAGTGCACCATGAAATGCTTACACTTTTCTGATATAACAGGGAATTGCAACATTCCTCAAATACTAAAAAGGTACAAAAACAATCTCGTGCCACCAAACTGGAAAGTTGAAGCATAAGACTGCAGGATATATGATATAAAGTGATTGACCAATAATGTTGGTTGATAAGGCATAAAGGGACTAAATCACTGAGAAATTTAACATAAGTATAAAACGGCGACAGAAAATGGTATCCTTAAGCCTTTTTCCTTAGCATTGTTTTCTCAAAAATGTCCGGGGACCATTGAATCCTCTCTCCTATTCCCGTCTCTAAGGCAATTCAATAACCTGTTAACCGTCATGCCTGGGAACCTTGGGCATGGCATTAGTGTTCTAAATTGTCACGTCCAGATATTACACGAGGTAATTTACTGTGGGTGTTACTTGGTGGGATCGCTGTGATCAGGAAATATCCTTTCATCCAACAATCCGAAAAAGTCAGAAAAATATTATAAAAATAAATTTTTACATTCATTCCATAAGGTACTCTGGTACTCATTTTTGCTCTATAAAAATGCAGTTGGGAAACGTGTTGCATTTTTAGAATTTCGAATCTATGTTGTAGAAGAGCGTTTACATAAATATGATGATGCATTCTGGACATAAGAATCCTGACAAGTCACCTACGGCAAATAACCCTGCACATCTTACTGAACGATCTTTTATATCCCATATTCCTCCTACTCCTTCGAAATCTTAGTCCACAAGACACCACAAAATTTGTTGTTCTAGAAAAGGATGCGAATAAAAAAAAGATAAGGAAGGAAATATGATTCTGCTGTAATAGATGCGGAGTTGCTCTGTGCTTGGAAAAGTCTTTCCAGTTATAATACATAAAACTGAATTATTGAACTACTAATATGTTTTTATTTTTATTTTCATTTCATTTTTAAGAAAATAATGCTCCCCTAGAAGTGAACTTTACCGTTGCCACGCTGTGGGGCAGCCACTCTGTGGGAGAAACACTTCAAACAAATATGCCATTGCTTGAAAAAAACCTAAAAATTGTTACGCAAGTAATTCAAACTATCAGTTTATAGCGACGAAGTGCATTTTATTTTGTACTAAACATTTGAGTTTTGAAGTAAAAAAAAATAATTTATGTACCTAAATCTTTAAAATAACTTGACAGTTTAAATGGTAATATAAGTACATTCTTGTTGTAACTCTTAAAACTTGTAAATAAGTTTTAAATTTTACTTCATGTTAGATTTTCCAGTTGGTTGCTGCGCCTGTAATACAAATTCACAAATATAATTTAGCAAAAATCTTACCTTATTACTGAATTTCATAACAGTATAGCAATGACTACTCCTAAGCAATATATCCTATATAATACTCCTTAGCTATATAACCTATATAATACTCCTAAGCAATACTGTATTATATACGTTTGATTAGAAGACGCTCTCTGATTTTGAAGAGACTCCAATTTAATAAAGTTTATAAAAATCAAGTATAGTTTAATAAACTCAGTAAATCTGGAATTCTAACACAGATAAAGTTTCTTTTTCTTTTTTTTTAAGAATTAGTGAAATAATCAAAAACTAAATAGATACAATCCATTCAGTCATATAATGTTTAACTGAAAGATCTCGCGTTCTACGGAACATCATCAATGACTCTCAGCATTGGACTATCGGAAGGTCTTACTGGTGTGTACTTGTGTTCGAATTTTTCCATTCAAGTCAGCAAGAAATCCGATTTTATCCAGAATACTTAAAGCAAATTAGATTGTGAAAGGATTAATGATATCCGTGAACGGTTATTCAGATTTAATCAGATGGAATGAAGGCAATACAAATTGCTCTAGAAATTGGATGTGCATGAAATCAAATAAATGCTTTTTACAGATTTATAGAATGAATCCCAACTGGTTGCTCTGTTTTTCGTAGATAATTAATTGCCTTAGATGAACGATTCAATTCAGTTGTATCACATCCTGACAAAATGGAAATCTGCTTTTCCCCCCCTAACAGCTAAAGATCCATTCTACATTTATCTAATTGGCAGCATACAGAACAGGACAAAATAGTAGTGACTATTTTGAAAAAGCTGAAGTTATGTCTTAATATTAAGCCTGTAATATTAATCTACTGTAGGTCCCTTCCCGAGTAAAAAATGAACTCAGAGAGGATGTAGGAACAACATACAAAAGAATGAGTGTGAGCCATTGGTCCTTCCGACCTCTATAACTCCTATGGATATTTCAAAATAAAGCGTAAAGAGATGACGCAACCTTTTCAAGTCCATCTGTATATCAGTGGTTCCCTGGGTTTCTAGTGTATCAGACAGGAACAAACTAATTTGACTCTCCTTTTCCAGTGGATATTTTCTGTTTTTAAAGGCATTTTCCATTCTACCTCAAGTGATACAGTTACCATGTTTGCCTTAATCATGCCATGGTTTATTGAATTTGTAGAAGGCTCTTCAAATCCGTCTTATTTCTAACATACTAATAGATCTTGTTTTTCTTTGTTGCACAATAACATTGAATTAGTTTAACCCTTCAAAACATTTGAAACTTGTCAAAATAACAGTTTTAACAGTAAACAAAAATTACTTAAAATTTTTTCTTTTTAGTCAATATAATACAGAACATGAAATTAAACTGAGTTTCAGTGGTGATTTTTCAATAAGATATTTTTGGGAAAAAAAAGCAATAAAAAATAGTTTCGTTAAAGACAAATGGTATAATCAACACAATTTTAGCGTTCTTTTAAAAATAACAATGCAGTAATTAAAGTTAAATAAGAAGTATATTATTTATTCATAAAATATATAAATCAAAAGAATTAGCTTTGTTTGATGGCAAACCTTTTGAATCTCTCGATAGGTTAACAAATGTTCTACAGTGTTTACACAAACGTATATAATAATGCAATTATATTTTGAGAAAATTTAAAAGGTAACAAAATCCTTCGAATGAACTATTAAGGTAACTGTATCATTAACATAATTTGCATTTATTTTTTTAAAGTAGATGTATACTAATCATAATAAACATATGTATACGATGTGTAATAATTATAAATAATATAGAAGGAGTCACATAAAATAGAGTAGAATAGTTCGACATTCGAAGGCAAATAATTTATAGCGTTTATATTTACGGTCATCGCCAAAGTATTTGCATTTGTCACCTTACCGCCCTTTCAAGTAACAAATTTAATAAAAAAAATCATACACAAATTAATTTTTTTTTCGTATTTTACAAAATAATTGGTACAAAGTTCACAACCATATTCATAAAAAGACTTAAAATTTTTCTAATCCCTTTCTTTTTTATAACATTATGAAGCAGTGACAAAAATAAAAGCATTTGAGATCCAGATATAAACTCGGATTATTTTTTGTTAACAAATAAAAGTATGAACAAAAAAACGAAGCTTGTTTTTAACGATATCTTACAAACTCACAGGTTCTCAGTAATTGCATTATGCTTTATCAAAACAAGAAAATCTAATTATCCTCTTTTTGGTAAAAAATAAAGAGGATGTGTTGAAAATAATAAAATAAATAGCCTTTTTTCTGGTAATTTTTCTGAAGAAGAGAATATCTTTTATCAAAACAAGAGATTTAAAATATTCGATAGTAAAAATGAGTTTCATTTAAGGAAATTTTAAGAAATTTTATATGTAATACTGATAATTTAAATATGAATATTTTTCTTACATTTATTTATGTATGTTAGTATTTGTATTTATTTGAAAATATTGAAAGGAATATTCAAATGTTAAAATACTTCCATTTTCTTATTCCTGTATAAAAATTTTCAAATCTTTATATTTATAAAATTATATTGAATATAATTATAAATTTAAAATATATACGTCCAACTTTATATTATTAGTTAATTTTTGTTGGTTTCCCTTTAATGCTCAAAAACTATTGATATACAATTAATTGTATTTAATTTCTCGTTGTGCCCACCATAATGAAAAAATATAACATAGGATTATATTTACATCAATATACTCATTGGAAATATATTAGGCAATAATTTTAAAACTCTATTTTTGAAAAAATTTATAACAAAATAATTTTAATTTAAAATGTTAATTAAAATAATGGAAAATGAACTTCACATAATTTAATTTCAATTACACTTTTTCTATAAATTATTTTACAAAAGTATAAATATAATGAATTTTCGGAACTTTTTTATTTTTAATTAAATATATTTGGTCAGCATAGAAATTTAATCTGGTTCTCATTTCTTTAAAAATGTAAACTGTGTAATTTTAGATACCGTATTTATTTTGCGCTTCAATATGTATATACAACTTACGCTGGCCCGGGCAAAAAATTAACTTCTTAAAATCCTAAAAGAAATAATGTTTATTAAATATGTTCTTTGAATTAGTAAATTTTAAACCAATATAAAACTATAATTTAGTTCTGGTTAAGAGCTTAAGAAGGATGTCGATTGTTTCAAGCTCCGAAGAGAAGAACGAAAGTTTTTTAATGATGTTTCATTGTTGTTAAACATGCATTAATCCCCCTACATGGCGGGCTTTTAATGGTATCAGAACTTGAGATTACGACTCGCAGACCATGAGTTCGTAACCGGGACTATTCGGGTACCACGGCCGAAAAAGGTTGTGGGGGAACTGATAAAAAGTCTGAGTCAAAATGACTTTTATTTTTGCAAAATATATCAAAATGCAATGAAGTGGTGAAAAGTAAACGTAAGTGGAGAATTCTGAATATTTAAATACGATATTCTAAAGAATATCTATATTATTATATCTTTTTTTAGGTTTGGATACTCTTACTCAGACTTGCCAACACAGCAAAGAATCATTTCAATTTGCATTAAATGGTTTGGTTACTAATATTAAAGTTTATCTGTTTACTTAGGGTTAACCAGATGCATTTGAAAGTAATGAATTTTTTTATAAAAAAAATTTATTAATAAATATTTTCTTCATGTTCTTCAAACTGTTTTGTAACAATTTTTAAAAGAGGTAAGCTGCCACACACCACAGCATCGTAATAATTGTCAGTTAACATCACAATTCTTTTAAAGAAAATTCTTTGTGTAGCGTAATAAACTGGATATGTAAGTAAACCTTTTTAGCTTCCCAATGTATAATATCTAGAATGTATTGCGTATTGCTGAAATAAAACAAAGATTTAAATTGTGTACAATAATAATATAAAAAAAACTAAAACAAAAGGGGGGGGGTGAAATTTTTTTATCAAAAGCCTTTTTTAAACCATTTATTCCCAGCCATGATTATAATAAGAATTTTGTGATAAATATAAATTTCTATATGAAATGTAATGTTTAACTTAGCCTAAAAGGTAAAACATTGTTTTCGTCTCATATGGAAGTTGTAGTTACAAAATAAATATCTTACCAAGTTTTGAATAATAAATCATATTTTCATAAAATTCGTAAAATAAGAATTCGTCAATTGAACAATTTTCTTGCAGAAATAATTTTTTTCAGACCTTTACCAAAGAAAAAAATTAAATACAATTTTATTCGTTCATCGTATACAGAAAATATGTTCCATGAGTTTGAACTTTTAAATAACAAATCAAAACTAGCCAATTTATTTGTAACCCTTAAAAATTGTCATATTTTGAAGTTATTACTTTTAGAATAAGGATACAATTGCTGTAATCATGAATCTGAATATGAAATACGGATTTCCGATGCTCACAAAAAGTATATCGTAAAAGTTATTTAAACCGATATTTAACTTTGGCATTTGAAAACATCACTGTCAGAAATTATTTAGGTATTTCATATCTAGGTTTCTCATGCAATATCAAGTTCTGAAATAAGAATAATATATAACAGGTACTTTGTGTATATCTTAATTTACTCTGTTGTACAATTATAGTTGTTAAGAAATAGTCTCTTGCGTGACATTCTATCATGATGATCTGTAAACTGATAAAATTAAAATATTTCCTCAAAAATACTTAAATTTTTATAATTCGCACGCAATCTTTTTTAGAAAAACGTTTATATTTGATCTGAATATATGTTTTTATATATTTTTAATCGAATTGTTCAATTTTAATTAAATGCTAAAAATAAAGTGAATATGACAATCACAAGACATATTTATCAGTAACATCCAAGGCTTAAAAAATTGAAACATGATTTTACCGTATATACGGATATCCCTGTGCTTCCCGAAAATTATTATCTTCCACTCCCGTCAACTAATTACGAAAACGAAACTTCAACGCAAACAAAAATAAATGAGAAACTTACTGATAAAATAATTAAAAAACGTCTACTTACTCTTTAACCTTTCAGATGTTCCTACAGCTTTATTGATAGAACCAAATTTGATTCTGTAATAGAGCTGTAGATAGTATTTATGCAATATTTCTTTGAAGAGAATCTGGGAACCTGAGTCAATTGGTCACACTCTAGAAAATACAACAGTATGTAGAGATATTCAAATCATATTACCAATACAAATCTTATTTCCATTAAAAATATAGACTATGTGAAATACTAGTGGTTATTCTTTTAAGGGGAATGGGTTATTAAGTCTCGCTGTGTGGATAGAAATCAGAAGATTTAAATACAAACTGATGAGTCTCCACGTTGTATGATCGTGGTTTTAAATTATGTTTGTACAGTAACCAATATAATTATTGTTGCTCTTGAGATTATATTGAATTATACCTATTAAATTTATCCTTATTTTAGTAGATTTCGGAATCAAAACTACTGAAAAGCTTCAGCAATTTGAGATAACTTTCAAAGAATAAAAGAAAAAATAAAAATAATAGTAGGGTGGAAAAATTCCCTATTCAATTTAATATTACATTTTATATTATTTGATTGGCTTATGCGAGTCCAGTTTGGAGAAAAATTCTTTCCATATTAAAATTTTGCTCCCTACAAATAAAAAGATAGTTTGCAATTTCGCTTATAGATAGTACCGTATCGTAAACATATAAAAAAACACAACTTACCATCGGAGAAACTCAGTAATTTTATAGAAAGAGACACACAACCTTCATGTGTACAACCAATTTCTACATTTTAATGCGAGCTATTCTGTGGCTTGAATGATACATAGATACATTTAAACGTTACATAATTTCGATACTCATATTAGCTAGCATTGCTTGCTGAACAGACTAGATTACTTCAGGGATTTGCCTCTTTTAGCTTCACTTCAGCCACAGGATGAAGTAAACTATTTTTCGCGTAGTACCATAGGAAAATTCATGAAGGATTAAATGCGGTAAATGAGATGGTCAGAACAATGTATCTTTACGTCCAAGCAATCAGTCAGGAAATTTCTTATTTAAAGGTATATTTCACCGAAGGTGTGGACCCCCCATGCTCCTAAGAATAACCATTCGGATGCAAATGGCAAACTTGAGGGACAGAGAAAATTTGCATCATATGAGTTTTTCTGTCAGCCATACTCAGATTTTGCTATTAACCTTTCCAGACGCACATATTGTTGTTTCATCAGTAAGAATAATATATAGAAAAAAATTAGCATTTACATTTATATACGTTCAAAGCTTTCAGTAGCGAAATTCAGAAGACGAGGCTCTTTATCTATGGGTAAAACTTTTCAGTAGGTGTAATTTGTGTGACTAAATATTCAATGTTTTATGCAGAACACGTTTGTGGTTGTACGAAGAATATTAAACTGCCTCAAGGAATTTTTTGTTAATAAATCTTGATTTGAAAGCAAAAATTTGTCTAATAAGAGTAAAATTTATATCTTATATGTTTGATCATCACTTTATATCGTATTTGATTGATTTTGATTAAAAGTTTGTGTTTTCATTTTCAAATTAATGGGACAGGTAAGACTTTCGACACATATTTGCTCCAGCTAGACAGAGGAAAAATGACCTTGTTAAAAGAATTTTTATTTGTATTTTGATACACGCATCGTATAAAAAATAGCATGTTTACTATACTTAAAAATGAAGAAAAAAATTATAAAATTACTTTTTTACTGATCTTTATAATTTCCACTTATGATGAAAACAATGCTTAAAAAATCGCATTTGTCATTCGAATCAAGATGACTGGAATCAATCAATACTTTTTCAAATATTCATTTTTCTTATATTTCTGTTTCATTTTATGAGTTCGAAAAATTTAGTTTTGTATTTAAATGCCCCCATATATTCATTACTACTTTTATAACAGTTGAAAGTAAGTGAGATTTGTTTAATTTTCTCAACTAATACATTCGGAGGTTGATTTTCTGCATAAGATAATTATTAAGTTTATCATTTGAAGACCTCGGTCATTACAAAACCACTGACTGATGCATGGAGTTTTCGGACTATTTCCTTGATAGAGCCATCACTATTTGCACTGAAATTAAAATTTAAAGGAGAAAGGAATTTAACATGAATAATTTCTTATTTTGAAATGAATAGATATCTAGATATCTTTCTAAGAATTTGTAGATATGTGTTTAATGTGTTTTTTAGTGTAGCGGATGATAAAGTCTTCAGGAAACCAAACAGAACGTTATTAGATGCTTGGATTAGTCCAAGACATTTTGAAGAGAGATTGGGATATTTTTTGTCCATTCGATAAAAAGTGAATTTCGGATTTTTAATATACAATTAACAATAAAGGTATCACAATTGACTTCATCCCAATGATCTATTGAATAACAAACAATAATGATGCTCTTTCCTGTGCGATTTTGCACCTTGACTTTCTTGAGTCTATATTCTGCCAATGTGTTACTTACAGAAATAATTGTTGCCAGCGCTTAGCACAGCAGTGTTTTTTGGCGTGTTATTACTTGGCACATGGCCAGTTTCACTTGTATCAACTATTATTCATAGAAAATCGTCTAATTGGTAATGCGATCTTCTATCAAGGCGTGACAGGATTATTAGTTGCGTCTCCATTGCACACGGAGAATGAGGAAAGATAAATCATTCACTGCTATTACCTGTTCAATACAATATCAGTTGCATTATAGAAGCGCACCCTACGTTTGGAGTTAATAATCATTAATCTTAGAAATTTAGTTATTTGCCTACATGGTATAAAGAAATTTGTAAGCGAAATGCCGAAGCTATGAAATTATTTTTAGATGCTTCTCATTTTTCCTGTATTTTAAAGTTGACTATTAAATAACTCTTACTATTGAGAAGTGATAATAAAAATAATTTTTTTATCAAAACTAATACAGTTTTTGCGTGCTGCTTGACGTAAAATTGTATATCACACGCTATTTTGTTGATGTACTAAGCTTTAGTGAGATGAATTTTATGCACATAAATTTAATTTTATACAGACAATGTACAAAATATAAGGAAAAAATAATACCCAAATTCTTTTTTTCGATATTGAGCAGAGATTATCTGAATCGAAAAAAAAAATCATAAGATGAATATATATAAGAAAAATTGTACCTTCACTCATACAGAACTTTTGCCGCAGAATTCCAGAAAAGTGAACTTGTAATAAATCAGTTGCTAGTGTAACACACACTTAATACGTTAATTGCTCCAGGTTCCTCAGAGGTGGCAAGGATGGAGATTTTAGTAATATGCTTTTCATATTATAAATGAATATACAAATCTAAAATTCCAAAATCTTTAATGGGAGATGATCGAGCTGTTTGTTTTAGCCCATTTTATTCTTCAGGACATTTAAAAGTTATCTTTGAAACACATGAATACATTTTATAACGTAGCAAATAAGTAGAACGTTTCTTATTCAAACCTTTCTATTTCTTGATTATAAAAGCTCTTGTGTTTCTTCTAAATACATTGTTATTAAGCAATCAATCAGCAGCAGCAAGATATGACATGTTAGGTCATTAGGATAAGTTCTTTATCGAGTAGTAACTTCTATTATTATCTATCACATTTTCTTGACTTAATTATATGATTAAATTATTAATGCCTACAGTTTTTCCTTCCTTGTTCTAACTTTTCGCTGCATACTATATTAAAAAAACTAAAATCCAGAGTGTTTCTTAATATTTTCTAACAATATTTTTTTTACACAAATCCATACCTACTCCTTCAGCAATTTACTGATTGGCATAAATTGTGTTCCAAAAATGCTAAATTATGGAGAGTGAGAGTTATTTTTAAAAATAACGGATTGTTAAGTGTGACGTTTCTATCGGCGCTCCTTCTACTAATAGTCTTTTGGGGGAATGTCTGGTCTTTAAAAATTATTTTGTTATAAAACTCCTCTTCGAAGAAGAAAACGTGATTATGTTAATTAAGACTATAATATACGTATAGTCTAGGTTGGCAGGTTAGAGAGAGATAGATAGTATAGACTGCTATCGGAGCAGATATTAATCAACTTGAATGTGAATCGCAGATATTTAATATTTGATAATTGAATTACTTAAGGTGGCGAATTGTCACCAGAGATAGATTCTAGATTTCATTGCTAAGAAGTCAGAGTTATTGCATTGAGTAAATGTTTTTAGTGTATTAAAGTCTTCTCATATCTTGCATACCTCGTTATTTGTCTGCATAGCTATTAATTGGGTGCATCTCTTAGACTGGATCGATTGAATGTAGTGATTAATATCGTGAATAAATTAGATTTTTTTATTGAAATATAGCTAGTGTTTCTTCCAATCCTCCCACACCTTTAAGCGTTTAGGCAATAAAATTACAAAAGTAAAACTAGGGCTATTGATGATTGACCTTAATTTTGAGCTTCGGTCAAGTGACGAGGCATCTAAATTATAGAGACTTTTGGCTAAAATGAGAAAATCATTTAAATGCTTAGAAATTTTCTTAAAAAAATTATTGAAAAAGGCACAGGCTTCACTCAAGTAAATTAATTTTCTTACACAGATTGGCAAAAATCATTCTCCTGATATAATGTTATGGAACGTTATAATTTAAACACTTACTTGTAATACCATATATAATGGTTGAGATAGAGGCGACTTTTTAGGAGTAATTCAGTATAAAATAAGAGAAAATTAATCTTCAGTTCAATCTTTTGCATCAAAAATTCCTTTGTTAGACTTCCGATTTTCTAGAGAGTAATACATAAATCGTAGTCTGCTTTGTATTGTTCGTGCAATATCATAGAAGGCATGTTACTGAATAAAGTTTTTCCACCGGAATTCCTATCACAAGTTCCTTTTTCTCCTTCTTTCTAGAAGGTCACCAAAGAAATGTCTCTGCAAATGCTATTGCATTTTGCAAAACACCAATCATCACTCAAACAAAGCATTCACATTAGTAGCGTTCGCATCAGGAATTTGAAATTCTTCCAAGAACAATTCTCATTCAAACTGCAAGGGAAAGCAATTTTCGATATTTTCTTGGAATTTTTCACTCAAAACATTTTTAGGGAATGTTATGAACTTTAATAAAGGGTGGGTATTTGTTGTTGTTATATGAAATAGTTTTATTTTAACTCTATCAAAAAAGTTTTTAAATTCTACACTTCAATTATATTTGTTTTCTAGCTTTTCTGAATTGGTTTATCAGTACTCTTTATATTTTGTTTAATCTATCACTTGAACGTTTTTTTTAAATTTTGATCTATCTTATATTTAGTTTTCAAAAGTCAATAGTTTCTAAACGTTCCATTTATCAGTAATGGATCGTTAAGTTATATTTTGAAAGAAAGTATTTCTGTAACTTGAAAAGAAATTTGTTTTCATTGACTTCAGTTGAATTACTTTTTGATTAGTTCATTTATTTAGATCATTTCAGAAAATAACTCTTTCATAAATATCAGATTTGATGCACTTATAAGGATTATTACATTACATTTAATGATGTTTTGTATGTTAAAAGGAAATATGTTATATTTATATGTATTGGGTTCAGGAATAAATCCCAATTTGTTTCGAAAGAATTTGCTTGATATTTGAATGGATATTTCCTACAATACGCAACAATATATATCTGGTTCTCAAAATGGCATTGTAGTTTTTTAAATGGAATATTACGGCTGTGTTCGGCTAATGTTAAAGAATAGGACCCAAATTCGGAATATTTATTCAGATATAAAAGTAAACAAACATTAATATTACATTCTGGTTTCGCTATCCTGTAGAGAATCACTTATTTTACCATACAACTCATTTTCATCCCAGTTGACACATTTTATCTTTTCTAAATTAGGTTTTGCATTTTTCTCCTGTATAGTAATACTAAATGAGCTATTCCTTTACATGTTAAAAGAAAAAATTAATTATTTATAAAATATTTTGAAATTTTAAAAACACTATGTTATAAGCAAATGCAGGAGTTACAATGTCACAAATTATTATAAAAATTAAGGTATTTTTTTCTGTTTGAAAATGTACTCCGCTTTAAGTTCCCGCTCTCGTACATATAACGAAAAAGCCGTAAATCGTACATTTAGTCATAGTCTCGGTTTTTTTTAAAACCGTTTTCGTAAAACACAGCAAAGGAATTCCAACATGGCAAAGAATATTCCAAATTCAAACTATTTATCTTGATATTCTAGAGAAAAATGTGAATTAATACAAATTTTTATTTTATTTTTTCTAAAATACTCGTAGACATTGACAGACACTGTTATGTATATTGATCGGGGAATATTAAATATCAATAATCGTGTACAAAGCGTACACACAAAGTTGCGCAAGTTTGATTTCTGAGCATTTCCTCCTGCTCCGATTCTTTAATATAAAAATTTTACTTTTCTTTTTTAAATTTGTTCCTATTATTCATATAAAGTATGAATTTTTATGTTGTTGCATTTTTTGATGATGAGTTTCGAAAAATATGTTAGTTTTTAAAGTTCAATGTGCATTCTTAAAGAGCAACATATTTGCCCTTTGAGAAAACAATTTAAATTGTAGTTATTATACAACAAATATATTTATGACTTTTTACTGCCAACCACACTGATATTGCTCTCAATTTTTCTATCATTTCACTTCTTCTATATAATTCAATTCACTTTTTTTACATGCGATAAAATTACCGCGCTACAAAGAAATTTTTGACATTATCCTTACACACACACAACTGTTATAAACAGTGAACTAAAAAAAACTCCTGGTATTATATGAAATATATTAAACATCTGCTCATTGTCGGATGAAGTATATAATTCTTATTTCATTTACTGCTTATGCATTTTGAGGGGGCGATCTTGTAACAGATAATTTGCAGACAATTTGTGATGCTTCGTTCAACCAAATAATTATCAATACCATGGAACAAGAATTATGCAGAATGGATTAAAAGAACATTCCGATTAAATTAATGGAGTTCTATGGATCACCAATTTTCATCTCATTATTGGATACATAGTCAAAGTCGTATCTGTTCCATGGATTTGAATGTAAAATAAAATATTGCTGATGTTATTACAAATAAAAATACTTTTCTTGAGTTAAAGTGACTTAAAGTATAATATTAATGCAAATGTAAGAATTGAAAATACATTTTTCATACATCGAATTTTAGTGTATTTGCTTATGGATAAAGTAGAATTAAATATATATATATATATATATATATATATATATATATAAGCTTTACATGTGTGTGTGTGAAATAAGCTTCATGGTAGGGAATTAAATATTTATGGTATTTTAGAAATACAATATATATATATATATAAATAAATCTAACCAAAAACACACGAATCATTTAATGTAAAACTTACAAATGAAAATCAAAATACGTTTCATTTTTAATATGTTATTATACTAAACTAGACTCAAAGGCACAAAAGTCCGTGAAGGTGAAGGCCCACTGTGTTCATGTCATTTGCGCATAGGTGTATCACCAGATGTTCTGGTCAGGTGGTCAGTCTGAAGCGAAGACCTCAGTGTTTAGTTCCCGAGAAAGCTTGGTACTCATTTACCAAACCACTGAAGGGATGTGAAAGGATTACTATACTGCAGATCGTTAATTGTTAGTAGAAAAAAAAAGAAGTGTCTTGCAGTTTTACATTTGACTGTAAAAATATGGTAATAAATAATAAAAAAGCACTAAATTACGAAATTTCACTCAAATGTTATTAAAATGCTTAGTTTCTAAAATTAAACACAATTATAATGTTAAACATTATGCTTTTGTTTCATTATTTTGCCCTATCCTAAAAACTTTATTTACGAAGGGAAACTTATCATTTCCTGTATTATTCCATAAAATGAAACATAAAATCTGCATGAAACATTCATATTTATTTAGATGAAAGTTTTCCTGCATCTGTACTGGTTTATATGCATTAATAAAACCACTCATTTATTTCCTTACATTTCTGAAGCAATTAAAGGCACTGCCTAATGCAGTTTTAGACGGCACACACACATAAACATACAAATAAAAAAAGAAATTAGAAATTTTACTAATACTTATTCTCTAATGATATCAGAATAAGGGAGAATCGAGCCATTTCGTCCACCCCCTCTGCACGTTTCGGACATTCCGAACGTGTATGATGGAGCAAGAATAACGTAAAAGTACTTGAACAAAGAAAGAGGGTAAATTTCGTTCTTTTGAAACGATCTCTTTTTCAAAAGAAAAGTGGGAAGCATCCATTGAATAATGGATATCTGTCATAACACGAGCAAGATACCGCAGAAAGAAATATCCTGTTCTTTAAAGAGTTGTGGAGCTTACGAAAAATATTTTTCCGAGTTTTGGACGCTCTTGGGTGTCATATTAGGGAACGGGAGCGTATTGAGAGTTGGTCTTGTAGAACCGGAAATATACTCTAAAACGTAAGCTTTTGAGATGGATTTGAATACGATCAATACAATCCATATTTTAGAATTCAATTTTTGGAAATAGAATATTTTTGCAATATTCAGTAGTAGGTTATAATGTGTTGCATTTGTTTTTTGATGAATATTTGTGGTAGTTGATGAATAGACTGATTGAATAATAATAAGTTAAACTTCCACCGATGGGTGATTTATATACCTTATACGCGTTGGATAATTTTGTAAGAAAACTGAAAGGTATGTGAATATGTTACATGAAACCTGTAAGAAGCAAAATAATAAAGTAAAATGTAATTATAAATGTTTTTAAGTAAAAAAGTAAGTAGAATTTAGAATAAAATACACGAAAAATTTTCAAAACAAAAAAATACTGAATAAAAAAATTCTCAAAAATGATTATTCAAAAAAAAAAAAAAATTTAAATTGTTGAAGATGTTTTCTGAAGGTTCATTAAAGATAAAATTACTTTTTTGTATTATTTATAAAAATTCAAGATTAATCTGCTTTTATTCCCACGCACAAACCATGTCACATTTCCCCCGACCCGCCCTAACCATCTCTATTTAACAATAACTATTACAATTTATATGTGATTAAATAATGTTATACAACCAATAATAAGTCATTACAGAACATGTAACTTCGTAAAATTCGTAAAAAAAACAATTCTAATGAAACATTCAAAACATAAATATTACTCAGTTTGTCTGAGTGATGTGAAAAAATTAAGCACTTTTTGAGGATATTTCAAAAACTTTTCAACCCATTCAAGAGAAATTTCGTATCAAAATACCTTAAACTATTACTCAGAAGATAATAAAAGATTGACGATACTTATTCGATCATGATTGATGCTCATGAAAGTATGATAGTCTGAAAATGATTTAGCAAGGTGACATTTGTGGTGAATTTAATATGAAGTATGATATCCTAGACTTTGTAAGAATAGACACATCTAAAATAGATTAAACTATGTCACTGTAATACTTATTAAAATATATTTTACTACTATTTGTCGTTCTTTTAATGTGGTATAATAAGAAAACCTAAATCACTGGCTTGTGTTTCTTTTTACATTTCATGTTTTAATACCATTAATTTAGGAATCATTCTTGTGAAGATTAACGTTTTGAAATCCCACAAGGCATTGGAAACATGCATTACACTACCGCAATTTCTTATATTAGAATAATTTTTATCAAATCTAATACGAACTTTTAAAATCTTAATAATCCTATAGAAACTTAAAAAATAATAGTAATAAAATTAAAAATTAAACATATATAGTTAAACTTATTCTTAAAAAATCAACAAATAACTGTATAAATACAGATGCTGAAATAAAAATAATTTCTAATATTTATTCTGGAAAATTCTAATGAAAAAAAGTAACAACTCATCTATCGGGAATAATTATTGAATTAAATGAAGATATTTAAGGTGTTGGCATGTTTTCCTACTAAGAATTCTTTCCTTAGAACTTGAATATATAGATAATAGAAGTTATATTTGTGCCATCAAGAGCAAAATTCTATCAAAGACATTATTCAACATTTAATCAAGCATGATGGAATATCTTGTTACATTTAGATAGCGATTGCTTAGTTACAAAAAATAATAAATGAGTTGGGCTTAGTGGGGCTTATAAGATAAATCTACTTGGTTGATTTGAATTAACAAAATAATTCTAATCAAAGTTTATGTCATGACGGGAGAAAAACGATGAAAAAAAAGTACTATTTAAGATTTATAAGGGTGCATGTTGCTTAAATGTTAGAGGCTCAAACTACCTGTCTATATGTAGGAAACGGAATTAAATGTTGCCAGTCATTGGAAATAATTGAAGAATTTTTCAATACAACATCACAACGCTTTAAAATTTTAATAACGCTATGGTTTTCATAATAACCTGTTGCAATATTCCAACAATATTTTTTTTTCAAAAAAAAATTGATTTTGTTTTATTGCAGTGCTTACTATACTTATTGCATGGAATTCGTTGTATTGTGACGTTCTTACATTAAAACTGTGGCGTTAATACATTAAAATAGTCATTAGCAAAACAGTCTTAAAAATATCTATTATTCCCTGTATGTCTTAATATAGATTATCAAGATTAAAATAGAACTAAATTTTCTTAAAATGTAAACTTTTAATAATCTTATTTAAGTTTGATGTTATTCTGAGCATTAAATTATTCAATAAGAAACGGGAACATTTTAAGGCATGGGCCAACTATGCCCTAGCCTCGACTTCAATAAGATCATGAATAAGATCATGATTCAATACGATAATGATCAATTTTAAATGTCTAATAATCCCTGCCAAATTCTATGAAAAATGGAAATTTTGAACTGGTGACATTAACAATGCAGCATCATTTGTCATATTCGTCAACCATGACTGGGCTAAGGTCTGCCCCATACACCATCATTACACATTTAATAGAAATGTGGCAGTCGGTACAATCGGTTTTTACATAGGTTTCTGAGCCCTGCGTTTTTAATTGCTACAGGTTTCTGTTTGTTAAAGCATTTAACAACGTATGTTGTAAATTGTCTGCTTAAAGCAGCGTTTTTCAAACTGTGGCTCGAGCTCCCTAGGGTGATCTAACTCTCGAGCGGAGTGTGATCATATTGAAAAATCGAAAACAAAATATTATTTAAAAATTAATAATTTACTGAAGGTAAAAAAAATATATTCTGACATAGTAAAAAATACACATTTTAACCGATATAATACACTTATAAATGTTTTAGTAATGCACAATTTTATAATTTAGCAATACTAAGTTAAGGAAAAGTTGAATAATTGGAGTGTGAACCAGTAACCCAATGGGCTTGTCATACACAAAATTATAAACAAAAATTAACACATATCTTTATAATTTATACGGTTTATAGTTAATCCCATTACTGCTGATTAAAAGTTACTTCACTTGCTTCCCAATGACACTTATTTCCACGGAGGCGCACGAATGTGATGCTTTGGGGGGGGGGAGAAAAGGAATATAAATAAGCAAAGTAAGTAAATCCTTCGCAAACACTGTGAAGGTCCTTTTATTGCATTATAAAGCCTTCGGAATAATTTTATGGAAAGAAGTGCATATAAAAGTGGTTTTTCAGAAAGACGTATATATGCGTTCGGGGCAATTAACACTTCGGCTGAACAAGACATTTATATACGCCGGGGACATTTAAGATGTTAAAGTCGTAATGAAGCCTTAGCGTCTAAGAATAGTATTATTGAATTCAATACATTATTAATGTATGGATGTACGATGAAAATTATGATTGAATATTGGGTCGCAAATATTGAAAGTTTGAGAAACAGTGACTTAATGTGTTCACAGGCTTAGAGCCTAAAGAAGTCTAGAGACATCATTGGTCATGTATCTACCAAAATTTAATCCTAGAGACATTATGTCTAATTGAAATTTTAAAGAAATGACAAGTAACGTATCATTTAAAATCGTATGGAGATATAATGTTATTCATGAAATATATTTTAGGAGGAGTAAACATTATTCTTCCTATAATCTTAATTTTGTTAAAAGTAAACAAAATAATAATTCAATCACCAATTACCAAGAAGCAGAATATGAACACATCTAGAATTGTTTTTATTCGAATTGTTTTTATAGAATTGTTTTTATTGTTTCTCTATATCTCTAGAATGCTAAAAATCTGTAAAAACTGGGAAACTATTTTAAATAGCCGAATGTAGCCAAGTCGTATATTAACCAAAAGACATTATATTCTAAAGGCAACTAAAACCATACGACATAACCATGAAAGATAAGAAAAATGGCATCGACTATTTATCTCTCAATGTTTCGCATGAACCACAATAATCGTGAGCAATAAGGATTTTGGTTAATTCAAAGGATTGTTTTACATTTCAAAATTCCTTTTGCATGAGATAAAAATAAAAGCTAAATGATATAATAAAAAAATAATTATAAAATGACCTAAGTTTTATAATTATATTACAATTAAGTACACGAGATATATTTTTAAACCCTTATCCTGGACCGATACGTACACCAGTCAACACTCAATTCTCGGACGTCAAATTGGAGCGATAGAGCATTTTCTCTTTCGTCTTGGGTCATCACGTAGTTGGGCCAGTGATTTAAGTCCAAAACTTTTGACACAAGATGTTGTTGTATGTTGAGATAATCTAGAGATTCAGCCTTCTACTCTAAATAAAAGAAACATATATTTTAAGCAAGTGGAATTTGATTACTTAACCTTTCGGGAAAATGAATTTTTCCGAAATGCATGTCTCATTACGTCTCTTTCACGAGAATGAAGAATTTACTTATAATAAATAGGGAAGTTTTGTTTTCGCTAGAGTGTTCGGTATTTGGGTATGCAGTACAGTTTTTAATGGTTAATTAGATGTAGAAGATTTTTAATTTTTGTTTTTACTCGGACAGGTCGGAGGATCGAACATTTTTAAGGTATCCGACTACTTGCGATAACCTTTTTTAAAAAAAAATAGAGATATGGAAATTTTTTGTGGTTTTTATATTTATTTAGTACACTTTAAGAAAATAAATTATTAATACTAAAAGGGGTAAAAATTTACAAAAAATTACATAAACGGGGTTTTATAAACTTTGTACAAAAAGTTTATGAACAAATTCTTAATTTTTCAATTTTGATGCATTACTTTGCTATTCCTTTTTGAAATGACCTTCAAGATTAGCGATATGTTAATTTTTACAAAAACTAGAGCACTTTATCTTAGTTATTATATAAAATTGCTTATATAACAGTGATTATATTCACATGAAGGACTGCAAATTTTGAAATAAACAGTGATTAAAAAATCCGAAGGTTAAAACACTTCTTTTGTTATACAAAAGATACACAAATAATTCCAGTAACTTAGTTAAAACAATTTTTGAGCAATCGCTGTCTCCGTTTGAGCTCTTTGAAAAAAAAATACGTTTCAAACAAAACGCATTTTAAAGTTTCACATCTTGTTAAAAAGTATGGCATCTGCTTTTACTGAAACACTTGTAGTTTTTAATCTATTGTATGGAAAATAATAAACGATATTTTTATGAAGAGAATAAGAAGCCTATAAAATAAAACCAGAAAAAAAAATTTGTTAAATTTTTGAAAAAAAATCATGATTTTAGGGGAATTGGATACCTTAAATAATTTGAATTATTAGAAATGATGCAAATTATTTCAGATACTGATTCTGAAGAGACTCTGAGATGTGTGGTAGTTGCATTATAATAAATTATGATTGTTTTACGTTGATAAATATTCTAATGAATCTAATAATGATGACTTTTCGGAGATCGGTATGCCGAATACACACAAGAAAATATCATCCATAATAGGAAATTTAGTTTCCATGTGCTAACATTCCCAAAATAGATAACGAGTTATTACGAGTGGTGCAAGGATTGTAACGTAGGACTGCTTATATTCTTTTTGTCAAACTTTTCATGCTGAAGAATAATTTTAAGTAACATACAATAAAACATGTTTTTGTGCGGTAGATAGGGACTGCATATAGAAAACCGCACAAAAGAAATATGCGAAAATTTCATAAATACTTAAATATAACTAACAAATTTGTCGACATATTAGAGAAAATGTTTTCATTCGGTGGAGAGGGACTGCATAAAAAAAGTTATTTAATAAAATTTATAAAAATTCCTTCCAAACAAAATAAATAATTAAATTCCATGCAGAGACATTTTAAAAACATTTAACTCCTCATCGTATACATGGGGAAATTTTCAAAATGCTCATACATAATTCACTACTACTAACCGTAACAAAAGCGTAAATCCTCCTATGATGAATTAGTTCAAAATCGCTTTCGTCACCTGAAGACACAATTTCAATTGATTTATTTTTTGGCACCATAAAGTAAGTTATAAGTTTTTCTGACGACGGTCGGTTGGTCAGTTGCTTGTGAACGTCACGATAACCAGATCGAAGTTCTTTTTGGAATTTCAAACTACTTTCAGAATGGTATCTATTTTAAGAAAATGCTTTTCTGAGAGATTTGTGGAAATCTGGGTCCTTGCATATATTTTATCCGCTCTCAAAAAATCCGGTTCTTCTCCAGTCCGTCTTCATAATGCGTCAAGTTACTGATAGTGTTGCTGTCATTTAAAAATTCGTCTTAAATCGCGTGCTGCTAGAGCGTTGAAAGAAAGCTAAAGAAGGTACATTGTCGAGAGACTGTTTATAACAAATAAACAAAGAGGCTTAAAGTGTATGTATGTTCACAGAAAACATTACAGTGGTGCTAAAGCCATTGAAATTCATATGCCTCATAAAAAAATATTGCTCAAAAATCGTACAAAAATAGACCGTACAAAACAGGTTCTACAGTATTCAGTTTTCAAATGTATAATGCTATAAATCCCTAAATAGTAAGAAAATACCGAGCATAAAATGTGTAAAAAAATGTATTTAAACTAGAAAAAACGTAAGTGAATAAAGTATGTAATATTAAAATATATGTATAATGCATGCGCCGTTCATATACTCTACATATCATTATTAAACATTTCAGCATAATCTACTTTATGATTACAGACAGGTATGTGAAGCTTTAAACTCTGTTTGAAGTGAATTTTATTTTTAAATACAAAAAGGGAAGTGGAACAAATATTTTAAGTTAAATGAAATTTTACGGAGTTCCAAAAGAGGAAAAAACCCGAATTTACAGAAACTATTAAAACAAATCCAAAGTTGTATCAACAAATCCCTTTCAAAAACGGGAAGGAGGTATCAAAGAAAAACATATCGCTTTCCATTCCTACTTCTTATGTCAAGCACATTTTCTATATTTCATACAGAAAGGAGAGCACGAATTCCATACATCAGCTGAAATTTAAGAAGGAATTTAATACCAAAAAGTAAGACGGCCGGCCAAAATACAGTTGAAATATACGCTCATCCATCACACATCTTCAGAAGGAAAAGATTCCAAATGTGCCCTCTGAATCGAAAACTTTCGGTGAAAGAGGTCATTTTTTTGTTTTTTCTTTCCCCAGGATATGTTTCCAGTTCAACTGTGGAAATCAATGCCATTTGCAATAGACCTTCCCACTTACAGTTTCACAGAGTTAAGTCATTTCGAGTGCTGTACGTCTCCATAGAGAGTAGATCAATTTTGGATTTTTATATTGAATGACATCGTTGTTTGGTGTGTTTAATACAACACGACGTAAACAGAGACCTCTTTGCTTATTTTTGCTCTTGTGTGTCATTCATTTTTTTATTTACTTTAGTCTTGAAGTTTTATTTTTGGGAGAGTTGAAAGAAATGAAGAATTATTGCAGAAATCTTTATTGAAAGTGATATGATACACATTAGAAACAAAAAAGAATATACATTATTGCTTAAGTTATTTTCAAAGGATGAAGGATATTGTTTTTTAGGTTTCTAACTCAATTTTTCTTTAAATTAAGTGGATGCGAAATGAATATTTTTAAGATGTTTTTTTTTTTTATGCAGCTAGTTATTTTAATTAAGAAAAAAAATAATGCATTTAAAGAAAAATTTCCGATCTTACTGCTTTTTATTGAATTTAGAGGTATTTTTTTGGATATATATATATATATATATATCAGTATGTGGGCATGTGTGTGTGTGTAAATTATAAAAAAAATCCCGCAAACAAAAAATACAATTTAATTAAAAAAAAATTGGACAGAAAAATTCTTTCTCTGCTTTTTCGTTCAATTTTTTTTCTTACTACTCTTAATCTCAAAAAGTTTCATGGAATCGAACATTTTTTAAAGTCTCTTATCTGTAAAATATTAAAAATGTTTAAGGAATTCATATTTTATGTTAAAAATTTCAATAATTCTCTTCCTTTCATCTTTCTGGATTAGTAAAAAATTTGCAATTTTTTTTTAATTTTAAATGCGATACGTTTATATTTTTCGGTCTACATTTTTATGAAAATAAATTAGGTTTTTTTTTGCAAAAGAATGAGTGATTCATTAGAATTCCTGATAACATATTTGTAAGAAAAGTTTAATCGTTTATCGTTTTGATAGGTTAAAATACTACACTATTACTATTTCTACTAGTGAAAAAATAATAAAAATTAGTATAAATTAAATGGATTGTTTATTATTATATCCGCTCATATTATTAGCAATAAAAGGCCTTAATTTTATGGAGACCACCATCTATTTTTTTCTTTCTGTACTTTTTTTTGTATTTTTTAACACGCTTCCTATAAGCAAAATTTTAGAATTTAATAAAAAAAAAATCACAATTTTTATCACTAAATCATCAAATAAGGATGAATAAAATACATTAAAAAAAGAGATAAATTGAAAAGAGCAAAATGTATGTACCATATTAATATTAAAATGTATTGCTTATAATTGTCAAATAAAAGTAAATCGCATTTAAATGTTAAACTTGTTATCAATGCAAAATATAAATTTAATAATATTCAAGAAAATAAAGTAAACAAAACTGATATTACTTGCACATATTTTATTGAAACCAGAAACAGCAAGACTGAAAAACAAATATTAGAAATATTGATTTATGGTCAATCACCATGCACTTTAAAGATTAGTAAAGATACAACTGAGCATTACGAATATAAGGTACTTATATTATTATACTATTAATAACATACTATATAACCCAGTTTCCTCACATCCAAACATTCACACCCACACAGAATAAATAGCCATGACAGCATTTGGTGACACTTTTTGAATTAGAGATATCTTTTCGCTTTGTGAAATTGCTCGAAGGTATAATACGTATCAAAAATAGATACAAATGGAATGAAAATAAGCCTATCATTTAGGAATTCAAACACATATTAATTAATGAAAATTACGTATCAAAATGAATATGTTTCTAAAATTGCGCCATTTGAAAATTGAAAAAAAAATTGTTTTATCGGGGGGGGGGGCAATGTTTATGTTGAGCAATTAACTTCAAAGAGACACGACTTCAAAGAGATGACAAACCTATTTCATGACATTACGTAATATGAGATATAATTTTAGTGAGTCATGTTTTTTAGAAAACTTTTAAATCAAAACTGATTTCTTAAAACATTCTGACGCAAACTTTATGCAAATAAATGAAATTATTTCTTCCTAAAGCGGCCGTCAGTCACCTTCAGATATGGTTTTTTTGGAAAAATCACATAAGCAGTATTAATTGGACATAGTTTGGTCAAGAAACCGAGAAAAAAGTACTATTTTAAACAATCATCAAAGAAAGCAAAACTAGAAAAGAGACGAGGCACATTTTTATAGTACTTAATTTGACTATAAACTCTCTCTCTCGACGGATATTAAAATATTTAATATAACAAATAGCTATGTGTTTAAATTTTAATTTATCTTATAGACTGCAGGTTCTAAAATTGAAATAAATCATATTTACCGAGTGTGCTCAAGTAAGATTTTTTTTATATATCTCTTTAAATATCTAACTTTTAAATGTATTTCTCCAAGCCACAATATAAGAATTCATTTTTGATGCTTAAAATCAAATAACTTTCTACCTGCAAAATATCTCTATCAGATGTATTGGCCTGTCATAAAAAGGCAATAATAACACGCTGCATCAGTTGCTGCACAGATGAAATCAATTCCTTCAATTGCAGATTATACGCTTTAAGTTCAAAAGCAATCGGAATTCAAAAAGTATTATCATTCTATATCTTTCGAGATAAAATAGATGTCAAATTTGGGCATTCAGTGATCCGAAATAGAAGTAATGGGACGAATCTTTTGGCTTCAAATGCAGAAAAATATCGTCTGAGCATCTTCAATAAACTATCTTTTATTTCGAATACAAGTGGCTTGCTGCGGAACTATTCGAATTTATCATGTTTTATCCCTGTAGAATATAGGAACAAAATGGAATGTTCAGGTCATAGGAAAGTATATAAGCGATGGCAATGATGTATAATTATTTGTATTTAAAGTTTTGAGGACAAAGAACTTAAGCACTAAAGTGTAATTTATTGCGAAATATTGCGTTGCCTAAACGTATTACTAAATCAAGTTTCTGAATATTCTGAATCTTTGCTGGGGATTATATATGAATATTCATGAATTATTATTTAGACAACAGCATTATTTCTGGAAAAGGAGAAAAATTGAGAGTTGAATAATTTCTGATTGTGTGTAATGATGTAAAAACAATAATAATATGCTTATTTATTGGTTGGTTAGCGTGTTTAGGCAAAAACACGGAATGTTATTTTCTTATAGGACCAATGTCCTATATACCAGGTCGGAAATGTCCGGACAGTATGCTTATTTATTAAGATTTATATATTTTAAAAAATATAATTATTATTTTTTGGACATGTAGTTGCATATAAATAATGTAGAACTAGTTTGAGTTATGGTGTCTCTAAGAAATTAAAACATAAATTAGTCAGCTTCTACATTATAAATTTTATATAAAACGTTGGTGAGTGGATAATCCATAGTAAATAAAATCAGTAATATTTTTAATAATTCTAAAGCATCTTAAGGTATCCGACTACCCTAAAATTGTGAATTTCGCCAAAAACTGACAGATTTCTTTAATGATTTTATATTACAGACCATCTTATTAGCTCTTTAAACATACCCAGTTTATTATTTTCCGTTCACTAGAACAAAAACTACAAATGTTTTAGTAAAGACAGATGCCATTACGTTAAACAAGATGTCATACATTAAAACGCATTTAACTCGAAATGTGTGTTTTTTTGATAATGCTAGAACAAAGACAGCGATTGCTACAAAAGTTTCAAAAATAATTAACTGAAATTTTTTGCATATGTTTTGTATAATATTAGAAAAGTTTTAACCTACAGATTTATCAATCACTGTTTTATATCAAAATTTACGGTCCCTTATGTTAATATAATCAGTAATTTTAAGCTATTGCACAAAATAACTAAGATAAAGTGCTCTAGTTTTTGTAAAAATTAAAATATCTCGTATCCTGAAGGTCATTTGAAAAATGTATTCATTTTTCATAACATATCAGCACATGAGAATTGAAAATTTGTTCATAAACTTTTGGTACAGAATGGGCCGCGTTTATATCTATTTTTTGTCAATTTTAGCAATTTTTTGCCCATTTTAGTAATAATAATTTCATTTTATCTTCGAAATTTAGCATATTTTTCTTAAAATGTACTGAAATCTAAAAACCATAAAAAATCTTCATATCTTTATTTTTTTTAACAAAAGAGTTTTCGCAAGTAGCCGGATATCTTAAGTAAGAAGAGTGGAGTGCTTGTAATTTGTTTTCAAGTATCTGTAATATGATCAATGCTTAGAGTTTGTAGGACTCTCAATATTAATACACATTATACGGATTAAATAATGATAAATACCTACAGTCAGTGAGTGTAATTATAAAATGATGTAGTTTTTAAATCTTCTGTTTATTTTCTCAAATGGAGAATGTGAAAAAATAGCATGATATTAGAAATATGCAGAAAAAGTCCATATTTGCGTTTTTCTGGACGTTGTTTATCTTGTATTGATTATCATTAACATATTTATATGTTAAAATCAATTGAGTGTCCAATTCGCTCTCAAGATTATCACGATGATGTGAGTAAACAATCCTTAAATAGATTAATATATTCATCTCAATGCATAAACTTGTATTATCTATGCTATTTATGTTTATCAGGCTTCTTTATAATAGTTCTAAAAAAGCATCCAAGTGAAAGAAATTACTCCAATATTTTCGATCTTTTTGGAATATATATATTTAAAGTATCGGTAGAACACAAAATATAAATTGAAAATTATCTGTTTGAATTTTTTATATCCCTATTTAAAATACCATTTAAATTCCCCTTCATTCAAAAAAAAATAATAAAGGCATTAAGCTGTAATGAAAAATGTAATTGAAATCAGGTCTTCACAAACACCAAATATTTATTAGGTTTTCAACATTTTTATTTTGGTAGAACAAAAAGCAACTCTTAATTTAAGTACAAAAGGATAATGATTATTTTTCATCTGAGTTGGGCTGCTTAAAATGAAAATTCTACCAATTCTACCAAATTAAACTTAGGACAAAATTGATAAAGGTATTAAATTTCAACTGCATGTAGAAAATAAAATTATTTATTTTATCCGAATATATAAATTCTCTGAAACAAAAACAAGCTTTTATGCTGAAACAAAATAACAATATTTTACATAAGCAGAATAGCTTGTTTTTGTCAACATAGTTAGAAATATTATTATTTTTTTCTTAAGACCTAACAAAACTTATTTTTTCAATATCAGAAATCAAACAGTTATTAAAGTACATTGTAACAATCTGAAACAGTTTATATCAAAACTAAACACTCAAATCAAATTATTCAAATATATTCAGTACCAATGACAATTTTTCTTGAAAACATTGACTTCGATTTAATCATTTAGAGATGAAATATATTCCGAAATATATTTGAACGCCTCACAAAAAATGACACAGTCTTGTAAAAAATACTTTCAATTGTCAAAATTCAGATTGAAATTCAAATGAGGAATATATTTATATTTTATGATTTATGATTGTGGAAAATTTCGATTTCTTCAAAATTCTCACGGGACTTGTTGGTCTGTGGGAATTTAGTCATCTATCTTTCAGCGAAATGGATGATAAATTCTTCAGAAAGCCGATCAGAACGTTATTAGGCCCCTGGATGATGCAAATCCTCCTGAGAGACACTGGGCATTTTTGTCTATCTTTGAAGAAAATGGGATAGAATCACTTTATCATTCGATTGTCTCTTTTATTCAAACTATACTTTTTAACTGTACCCGACAAATTGTATTGATATATATGATGTTTCTCAAATTTGTCATAATATTATAATTAAAATTTTATTGAATTTTTTAAAAATTTAAATACTAAGATAATTACGAAATTTAAAAGGGTAATTGTGAATTTAAAAAAAATTCTTATTAATTATGCATGCATTACCTTGGTGCGTTTAGAGTACTTAGTATAAATGAGGTAAAATAAAAAATACTTTATGTAACGAAATTTTAAACGAAATCTTAAAATTTCACCTTTAACATAAACATATTGCACCTTTCATCCAAAATGATCACCTTTTGACTTCCGTAAGGTTTAAAATCTTTTTGGACAATCATGTATCAAGGTAGGCACTACCTCCATAGAAATTTCCAATGCTGTTTTCCATAAAGAACTTTTAAGACTGTTCAAATTAGGATCCCGTTTTCAGCACACCTTACCTCCAATTCTGACACCAACTAAAAATTGAGTTGATTTATAAATCCGAGCAATTGAAAGACCAATCTTTTGTATTCTATGAAATCCGGCACATTCTCTTTCAACCACAGCTGTATGGGCAGGAGCAGAGGCACGTTGAAAAGTCTAATAGTTTCTATTGGACAGGCGTACTTTCAGGGTCTTCTCTATTTGTTCTATGATACTGTTTTGATAAATTTTTGACTCAGTTTCCATTGTTTTCTGGCAAAAATGTATCTTTAAATGCCTTCATAGCTAACACCTCACCAAGTCGTTGCCGAAGCCAGATGATGAACTCTCTACCCATATTTTTTTCTTCTCATTAGATTGATAGTTCCTCTTTGCATACATATGGTCATTCTTGCGGTCAAAATATTCTTCAAGGTCAAACATTTTTCTCGTCGATAGTCTAAACTCGTTTGTGGGCGTTATGAGCTTGCCGCCGCAGCATTGCTTTCGTTTTCAGGTGTCTCTGTGCCTTTAATTCCTTTGTTTTGATGTTAAGAAATAATTACTGCAAGATTCTGATCGATGTTCATTCTACTTTGTTAAAACTCTAATAGATTTAAGGCATGTTAAAATATTAAAAACTTGTGTTTTTATTACAATTCTTGCAAGGCCTTTTAGAAAACTTTTAACTATTTCAGTAACTTTTTTTGTCAGCACTACAACATGATCTAACAAATTATCTAATTATAAATTTTAAGAATTTAAGTATAACTATTACCCTACCTCTTTCACTGTGCCTTATAATGTTATTTTTATTACTGTTTAACTAAAATTTCACAGTGATAGATAATAATATGATATGACTCTTTATTTATTACTTATCAATTTACCCATGTGTAATATGAAATGTATTTTTCGAAATGCTCCTACTGGTATTTGTTGCCAGTTAATTTGTAAAATAAAACTTGTTTTAATTTCAAGGGTTTTTTTCTTTTAAATGATCTGTCATTATTTCAGTTAAAGATTACATAGTTATTTCTTAGAATAATTTAGTAAACTGTGAGATTTAAATTTAAATACCGGTTTGGTTAGTTAATTCAGGAAACACCTACTATGAAATAGCAGAATTATATGCTTTAATGGTAGCATAGTATGTATCTACATAATCTTATGAATCTCAAAAATTAAAGAACAATATCAATAATGCTATAATTCCTAAATCTGTCATTCCATTGGTCAGTTAAACGATTATATCTATTATACTTTTATGTTATTCCAGTAATTCAGTCCATCCTTTAGGTATTTTGGTGTATTTTCTTCGACCGCACAGAAGACATGTATACAGCACAAAGAACATTACATAACTGATTCTACAAGCAAAAAAAAAGTAGTTCTCTCAGATGATTTGCAGCACCATCTATTCATTTTATTTAATTTACAACAAATACATTTTTATTTCTGCCTTCATCAAACCTAAAATGAAAAAGGCCAGTAAACTTTAATACAGAACGAGGGGAATGAACTCTAAAATCCATCCAGTTCCTTTTAAAAGACCATTAAGTGCAAAGGAATCTTTCATACGAATAATTTCTTCTAAATAAGATTTCTCGAGTGCAAAAACATAGCTTTACTCCATTATTACGCATTCAAATCGATGAGTAAGAGGTACAGAAAAAAAATCTCATTCCTCATTCCTGGCTTATACCCTTTGCCTTTTTTCCAGTTGCGAAGGTCACCAAAGAGATGTCTGCAAATGGGACTGCGTCCGGCAAAACACCAATCATCACTCGAACAAAGCATACGCATTAGTCTGGTTTGCCTCTGGAATCTGAAATTCCGTTGTCGAGAGAATTCTTATTCAGACTGCGAGCGGAAACGGTTTTCGACATTTGTTCAGAATTCTTTCTCCCCAAACATTTTTGTCGATGAACGTTGTTATGATATTTCTGCAGTGCGTGAATTTTACGTTATTGTTTCGAGAAATAGTTTCTTTTACTCGATTATGAGGGTTTTGGAATTCTCAATGCACTTTTATTTTCTTCCTTCTCTTCAATCGGCCTGACAAAGAGGTTTTTATTGGAAGATTTCAAATATTTGAAAACTATGGAATGTTTTTCGTTTATGGTAATTAAAACTCGATTATTACTTAATTGTAATTATCTAAATTGGGTCGTTAATCTGCACATTGAATTAATGATGTTTTTTGTCATTGGGAAACGATATATCGAAATCGTTGAATTCTCTTATATTGCATTCTGTTTAGGCATACGTTTGGTATATTCGTAAATGCATTATTGTCATGAGAAAAAAAATAAAAATTTTTCTGTATTTTAAATATAAATTTTAAACGAATGCTTTTTTTAAAATTAAAATATTATTTAGTATTAAATATGTTTAATTCCACCATACAATGAATATTATGCAAAAATTTTATTTGGAATAAAATGATATTTGAATATATATTATCCAAAGTTTTTCTCTCCCAAAACATACCAAGAAAAAAAAAATTAAAAATGCATAATTTTAAAATCAAGTTGTTTAAAAGAAATGCTTGCATCCTCAGATTTTTTTATTATTTGATTGAATTTTTAGTTGTTTCTTGGATACCTCATTTTCATACATATATATAATGCATGAACTGGAAATGCAATTAAACTCATTGCCATAATACAAATTGTTTGCTACATTACATATCAAAATTAATGTTAAGATTTCGCTAATGCTGTGAGCAAAATAATTTATTTCTTGAGGATATTAATTCCCTTTAGTAGGTAAAGCATTACATATAATGCATTAAGTATCATGTATATGTATCGTCAACTTGCAAAATCTCAAAAAGAACAGGAAATTTTTTTCGTTTTATTAAATAATTTTTAGATGTTTGCCAGGCATAGTTACTCTTTTTAGACACCTGCTCCTTATTTTTGAAGAAATAGATATAAGTTAGTAAAAAATATCCATATCCAGTTTTGCACTTTGAAATAATTATTAATAAATACATGTTTTTGATTTATAAAGTTACATAAGTTGTTTAGTAGGTTAACTGCCAATACAAAATCTCAGTTCTACGACACTGGTTGTTTTAATGCAATGGATCTGCTTGCATTAGTTTCCAAATAAATCAGGACCAGTTTTACGTTCCATTTGCAGCTGCATAATATTATTATTAGAATTTATTTTACAGAGCTAAGCAGTGTAACAAAATTTAAATTTTAAATTTCTAAAATTAAAAAAAAATTGATTTAAGAGTAAAAAAAAATAACAAGATTCTTTTTTCAATATTTAGAACCACATTTCTCCAATTTTTAGGATTTTGAAGGCATAATCTTTAAGAGGATATCAAGACTGGTGTTGTTTCATAAGCAGGATGACTTAAAATTAAACAAAAAGGAAACTAGTGCATCATAGGAGTACAAAAAGTGAATAATAATAATATAGCTAATACATATTAAAAAGCGCCACATCTATATAATTAACACAAAATCCTACAACATTTTTCCAAATCTTTCATTTGAATATCTTTCACAAAATTTCAATAATGGTTATTTATTTTAAATATTGTTATGTCTGGTAAATAACTAGAAATTTAACGCTTTTAATTTCAAAGAGTGAAAATATTTATTTTATCATATATTAATCAGTATTATATATTAATTAACTAATTATTTATCAAAATAGACTCGAAATTGTAGCAATTAATTCAATGCAGGAAAATATTTTAATTCTGAAGACGAAATACGTTACTTAAAAATATGTTTATATGCATGACATTCAGATAATGAAACGAATGTTTACAATTGAACTGCTAATCCATGAGAACAAGTAAATGAATATTTTCGGCGAAAACCACTATTATTCTCCACATAGAGTTAATGAATTTAGGGAAGGGCTTTATCAGAACTCACTTTACGTTGTTCAACCGACGTAATTCAATCTACTAATGTTTGTCAACGAGCTTGAGTAGGAGTTGTTTTCTTAATTCTGGTTTATGAGTTTTCTCATCACCGGTAATAAACGTAAGGTAATGACATTACGAAGCTTAATAATGCGGCCCGTCACCGATGACACTAGTTTTGCTCTAGAGTACAATGTTGATAATCCATCAATCAATCTCCTTTAGCCCCTTAAGCGGTCGATTATTTTGCCCCAAATGCTCGAAAAAAAGACATTTTTATTGCATTTAACTAAACATAATACTTAACAGAAGGCGAAAATGGGGGCATTTTATTTTAATTTTAAAGATCATGTGTTATTCCCCCCGCTTCTAATGGGGCTGCGCATTGGTAATTTAACATTTGCAGACCCAGTACATCACGCAGGAGTAGGTATGACCTTTAAGCGTGGCACCATATAGGCAATACCAATTACCGCAAGTAATTTTGACACCCAGTTTCCTCCCCAGATGGAGGCACTTGACGATGCGAACCTGTACTAGGATTTAATTTTTCATAGAGCATCTAAGCCAAACAGACACTCTAGGGATCGTTTACATGCCTTAAAGTCATACGACATAGCCGCTATCGATTTTCTGCATCATGAAAATCCACCGACTTGGGTCGGGGTCTAACCCGCAACTTTGGGTGCAGAAGGCCAGCTACAAACCAACCACGCTACCCAGCCGTCTCATGTGTTAGCATGTTATATGATTTATATTGTGGAACAAAAAAAACCACCTAAATGTTTGCTTCTTATATAAGTATATTTTGCATACTATGAAGAATATTTCATATATATCTTAAAAGAATTTCTCTGATCAGTATAAAAACAAATTCATGTTAGTACCTCTTTTTCATGTGGTTGACGATTTTGTTTGTGCTTGCGCATATATATATATATATATAATAATATATAATAATATATATATATACATAAGCACACAACATTTGAAGCATAGGGTAATACTAATTCTTACATTGTAATGGGGACTGAGATAATATCAGCTTTTTAGATTATCTTTCAATTTTCAATCTCTGCTCTTTATCGAACATTTTTAAGAATGTAAATACTTGCTTTAAATGAAAAATTTCCGCCTTCACTACAAAGAAAATCCTGGATGAGAAGTATTTCAGTATCATGAACAAACTGCATATCTTAAAAAGCTGGCACTAATATTAAATCAATAAGAATTAAACTTATTAGCAAACCAAAGATATAAAGAAGAAAAAATATCAGTACGGGCAAACCAGTTGTGGTCAGCTTTCAGTAGCCCGTACGGTGTACGGGTAAACTAGTTAGGGGATAATGTAACTGAAATATTTTTACTGACACAGCGAAAAACTAATTTTAAGAGCACTGTGCATCTGAAATTTTATTATATACATGTGTGAGATATTGAATTGAAATTTGGATCATCACACAAATTAGTTCATTTTCCTCTAAATTTGGTTAACATTGTATAAAAACCTATTCACCCAATCTGTTGGCTGATAACATATTTATTATTTAGTAGATATATTTCTAAGCTTAAATTTAAAATTGTTACAGCAATATTTTAAGTAATAATAATGTTATCCATTTTAAGAGTGTTAAAAAGTAAAGAAAAATATAATTTATAAAACATATATTGGCAACATTTATGAAAATTGTAAGTTATTTGTTGAAAACATAACGCAATTTAACTAAATAATGTTCATTAAATATAAAGCGGATGATAAAATAATTCAGTAATAAAGTAAATAATTAAATGATGAAATAAATAACTGATAAAATGAATGCTTAAATAGTAGTAAATAAATAAATAAAAATTAAACAATCAAAATATTAAATCAATAACGAAAAAATAAATAAGTAATTAAATAATAAAATTCAATAAATAATTAAAAAATAAGCACATAATTTATAAATAAAATTAAAAAATAAAAAAACCCGCAATTATACAATAAATAACTGAATAATTAAATTGAATTTTCTCTCTTTTAACTAAACGGACATGGATCCTTATTTATTCTAATTTATTGCGAAATCTATAATTTATTTTGCAAAATCACATGTTCTGGTTTAAATGAAATACAAAATAACCAGTCATTGTAACTGATAACTGACTCTATTTCAACTAGATGATCATTTATTTAGGTCTAGAGTTTTACAGAACTGATTGGGAGAACATCCAGATGAATTAGCTATGCTCCAATGATCACTTACCTCATTTCCCAACTCAATTACAAGTCATTTAAAATTGACATATGTATTCAATAATTCACAATCAATAATACATTTGAAGTTCTTCATCATGAATTCTGAGGTTTTCGCATAATTAAAAACTTTAAAAAAATTAACAAATAATTTAAATGCCATTGAAAAAGTTACAACTCGTATAAGATGCACAATAAAAAAATTTTCATGTGAACAAAGAGCAACCGAATTAAAATGTAAGGTGTCTACAAATTATAAGGGCAATTTCTTAAGTTAAAAACTTCCGAAATATTAAATTAAATTAAACCGCTTAAAGTCAGACCAATAGTAATATATCCTAAGTTTATTCATAGAGGGCGTTGATTTTCATCATGTTAGAATTGGAGGAGTCAGAAAACCCTCATCCCATCCTAGAACGAGGAAAGGATAGCCCCAAAGTAAACGTGTTTTAGCAATGAGTTCCTCGAATGTTTTTGACCCAATTTTCTTCGCTGAAAAGACTGCTACAGGGATTATTTACCTGGACATGCTATAGATTTCCCTTAGACGATCATCAAATAAATAATGCCAGGAATTTACATTTTTCAACAGGATGATGTGTCTTGTCAATACCACGACGACGTTGGATCTTGCCTTAATGCTGAAATTCGAGTTTGGATTGGTTTTGAAGGTGTTATTTAGTAGCCATAACGATTACTTAATCTTTCACTCCTGGAGTTTAGTGTACGCAGTTTTATAAAGGATCAATTGCAACTCCGTCATTTCCTGTATCCATACCTGGACTAAGATCAAGCATCTAAGCTGCCATTAATTTGATGGACGGAAATATGCTGACGAATTTGTGGCAAAAACTAATTTACCGATGGGACATTTGCTTACTAAAGGAAGAAAACCAAATCAACCTTTTGTGATAATGATAAACTTGGACTATTATCAATCTTACAAAATACGTACTTTAAACTTTGCTTTAAAATTGTGACGGACTTATACGCGTCCTTCAACTAATCCTCTTGGGAAATATTTGGGCTATCATTCACAACCAACTTTTTTGGAAGAAGAAACCGTGATATGCAGATTAGGTTGGTTATACATATAATATACACTGGTGTCCAAAAGTAAAGCATAAATCGTAAAATGCGAAAAACATGGAGTAAATATTCGTAAAATTATTCCAAATTTCTTGCGGATATTAATTGAGTGAAGAAGAAACATTGGGTTTATGCAAAACTTTTCAGTACACTACGTCCTGCTCGAAACTCCGTTGCATGTCGGAACGCGGAGAAAACGATTCACGCAGCATAGGCAGTTCAGACAAGTTTCATGCAACTGCTGTGCGAAGGAACATTTGTTAACCATCAAACAAGGTGAATGATGGCACAAAGACGCCAATTGGACATGTTTACGAAAGGAAGAATCGTTGGAATGCTGGAGTCCTCTAGATCACAAACCGAAGTGTCTCGAATTCTGAATGTGGACCAGTCTGTAATCTCAAGACTGTGGCAGAGGTTTCAATGAACGGGAGATGTTACCCGACAACCAGAATCAGGTCGACCAAGAGTCACAACCCCTCGCCAAGACCGATATCTGGTAATAAGTGCGCGACGTCAGAGGGGCAGTACTGCCAGAGCACTGGGTTTGGCGCTCACAATCACCACAGGAATACGAATTTTGAGACAAACTGCTTACAGAAGACTCAATCATGCTGGCATGTATACCAGAAGACCAGCAGTTTGTATTCCCCTCACATCTGCGCATAAACGCGCTCGTTTGAACTGGAGTTTAAAACAACAAAATTGGAGTGGGGGAGAGTGGGCCAATGTGATGTTCAGTGACGAGTCCGGGTTTAGTCTGAGTAGTGATTCTGGGTGGGTAACGATATGGAGAGAACGTGGAACACATTTTGAACCAAGAAACATAACGGAAATACATCATTTTTCATCAATGGGAGTAATGTTATGGGCAGGCATCATGATGGACGGCCGCACAGACCTCCATTTCTTTGACACGGGGTCTGTGACTGCTCAAAGATACAAAGACGACGTTCTTGAGCCTTATGCTCACTTGTTTTGAGGTACTGTCTGTCCTGACTTCATATTCATGGATGACAATGCGCCATGTCACCGAGTGGTGCTGATTGATGACTTCCTTGAAACGGAAAACATCCAGCGCATGTCGTGGCCTGCGAATTCCCCTGATTTAAATCCTATCGAGTATGTATGGGATATGCTCGGGAGACAAATTGCAGCCTTTCTCACCCAAGAACTGAACAGCGTTACAGAACTGAAGAGAGCCAAGAAGCTTGGAACCGTTTGGGCCCACAACTCATTCATCACCTCATAGCAAGTATGGTAAATAGCTGTGCAGCGTGCCTGGCTGTCAGAGAGGTGACCACCCGCCTTATTAAACTGCAGCATCAGCATTTTATTTAGTGTTTTTTTAAAATTTTTTCTTGAAAGTGTGAATCCTTGCTATGCTCAGTTTTCTTTCAAACTGCTACTTTGGATAATAAAATTAATTATTATCATTCTTTTGATTTGTATCCTTATTTTATTACCACTTTACACTCCCCTATCACGTTTCCCGCTATTCTGATTTACAGTTCTTTCTTTATTCGCATAATTATCAATTATGCTTAACTTTTGGACACCAGTGTACGTTTTTTAGCTAAAGAGATATAGATGAATAGAATGATAGACGGATTTACCTGGAGATGAAATATAGAGAAGCTGACGATAAGGAAATATATCTACCAATCAAGTATTTGCATACATTGATAGCACGTTTCTGGTATTAAATAGTCGAAGATATTTAAGTGACGATTGTTCATCATAAATTGTAAATCAAATATTAGAGTAGGGGACTGATCCATAAAAGGGGGATCAATTTAGTAGAAGTCTTCTCAGAATTCATGTCTCTTGTTTCCGAATTCCCTCTGCTCTTTATTGGAACATCTCATCTTGTTTGAATACTTGAATTATGTTTGATGATAATTAGTGTGCTGAATAAATAGTTGAAAAGTATTATGGCGAGTCATGCTTCACTTCCTCCCACACCTCTAGCCAGGTCCGATAGTAGGTCACGTAATGCTACAAATTACATGTGCAATAAATTCTTCTTCTTCCCCAATTAATTTGTAGACACCCAGTATACACACAATACAGTAATAGAACTCTTAATTGTTTGATGTAAGACGCAATTAAACAGTCAATAAATGATGATGATAATGTCGTATCCATGACAAGACCAAAAATAGATATAATCTGCTAATCTGTTCATATGTAAATGTGAGTACAATGAGTAGACTAATGTGTATCCATGACAAGACCAAATCAGATAGTACTATGGGCTCAGATGACTGTTCTAGCAATCTGTTCAATATTGTCCACAAAGGGATTTGTTGAGAGAAAGAAGACCCCTGGGGCTTTTTCTTGTAGAGCAGCAAGAGTAGCTGGACAGTCAAAAATATGAACAAGTGTTAGCTCTGTTCATATTTTGACTGTCAATAAATGAACCAAGAAATACAGTTTTCTACGTAAGAATTAAAATGCCTCGTGGAGCTCTAAGAGACATTTGACATATAATACCTTAAAATATAGATGGAGAATAAATTAATTCCTTTTATTTCTACGATTGTGGAAAACATAAAAACAATTTCTTTTCACATTTTTTTTTGTCGATAAAAGTCAATAATTGTGCTATTGAAAAATACAAAAATCTTTAGTTATACAGGGTATCCCGTGAATAGTGCCCAAACTCTGCAGAGCTAGATTTCTCGTAGTGAGTGCCTGAAAAATGCTTAAAGAGCTGTATCTGTACGATCCACAATTTGAGAAAAAAAATATGGTAAATTATGATGCATGATGCTTTATGTGTGAGCTCCGGGGCAATTTTGAGCTGCTGCACTTTATTGGTTGTATATGGCACACTCCAGTTTCTGTATTGGATATGAGGTCCATGCTATTGTCCACCACGATCACCAGATCTCACACCGTCATAGTTTTTCTTCCATGGGGCAATCTCAAGGAATTGGTGTATCGAGACGGAGTGATAAAACATATCTTTGGCCGTCTGCATGCTGCTTGTACTTCAGTGGGCACTCATTCATTCCACGGCGCTCTCATGCTGCCATGACAAGTGTGGCAGAGACTTTGAACATCTGCATTTATAGTAAGTGTTTTTTTTTCTTGCACCGGCTGTGACGTCATACTTTGTTTTTCGTATCCCCCCCCCCGCAAACTGTGGATTGTACAGGTAGAATTCTTCGGGCAATTTTATGTGTTTCCAACGAGAAATATGACTGTGAAGAGATTGGGTGCAAATTTTTGGAACACCCTGGATATTACACACGATTCAAATAAAGATTATTATCATAAATCTAGAATTAAAGGGAATAAAATATAGAAGAACAAAAAAATTCTTATTTTCAAATTTCATTTCCTTTACTTATTACACAAGCTTCATTTACATATATACACGTCAGTGTGATTTCTTTATTTTAATTCTATTCTTTCATTATTTTATGTTTCACTCTTACATATATTTTTAGTTGCATGTGAAGAAAAAAATCTTAACTGCTCTGTTTCTCAAAAAGCAATAAGGATACACATTAAAAAAAATTTAATGTTTATATGTCTATAAATCGTTAAAATTGACCATTTTTGTTATTTATATGCAACCCAAAGAATGAAGACATTTTAACGTATTATATTTCTCAGACAATCCCAGCCACTGTTTGTTCTGGTTAGCTTTGCAAAATAAATAAATACATTTTTATAAACCCCATTCTTACGGATCACGTCAGATGAGAGACCCAAATCCTTTTATCCTGTAGTGTACGTTTCGGGTATTTGAAAAACGCATACGTAAGCTCTAATAATGGAAGACCATTAAAAATAGAAAAATTTTGGATTTAAGAAGAACGTCATTTGAAAAAAAAACTAAATAGAACACAGAAAATCAATAATCTATCATGACGCTAGCAAGATACCATGAAAAGAAAAAAATATGGTTTCTTTAGAGAGTAGAGTATTTGACTAAGAATATTTTCCCATGTTTTGAATGCACTTCATCAAATCATAGGAGAACGAATGTAAACCGAGGGCTAAGTGAGTAGAGTTGAAAATACCTCTAAAGCGTTGCGTTTCAGGCATTTTCAGTTGATATGCTTACTCGTTTTGTTCAATGACCATGTATTTCAAAATGAAATCTTTTGTGATTGTAAAATTTATAACATTTGATACAAATTCGTTTCATGTAAAGAATTGTTTTCGCTTCGAATGTGCAAACTAATTATATAAAAGTTTCAAAAATGAAAATACCATTTCTGTTACATGTGTGGGATGAATTTCTACTATATGCGACAAATTTCTAAAGAATGTGTTAAATCATATCATACCAGGTTGTGACGGATCTATACGCGTCTATTACTAACCACTTGGGGACTCTTCTGGGGAAACATTTTTACCAGCCAACTTTAACCGAAGATAAGAAAACGTGATTATGCAAATTAAGTTTATTATATAAATTCTGTATTCGCGAGTTTTGGGAGTAAGTTGGTGAGTGGAGGACCGTGAGTTTATTGAGTGCAAATCTAAGTTTATAAAAGTATCAATTGAAAGATTTTAAGAGCGGATCACTCGGATGTGATCGAATCCATTTAAAGAATAGCTTTCAAGGCCTCAACAGTAGGACTTTGACTTCACAAGAATACAGGTATCGTGAGCCTTATTTAAATAGAAGTTAAAGAATAAACTTATTAAGCGCGACGGAGTTGAAATTGAGCTTGTATAGGTTATCGTAGCATCAGTTGAGGATCCGTATTATTATCCCCAGGGTAACGGGTCTCACCTTCGCGCTCTGAATATAGATCCACATTCTTAATTGGATTATTATTGTGCTTGCTTGATATTTTGTGACAGTAAAATAATTAGAGTGAATCATCTCGACTGATTATTCAGTTCTTCCCACACATCTAGCCGGGTCGGAGAGTAGACAAGGGGGTTTTGAGGGAAGCAGGGACAGACACACATTACAAGGTGACCCAAAAGTCTGTTAACATTTGAAAATTCAATAATTCATCGAATAATGTCAGTAGAAAGGTAAAAATGACACAAATGCTGGAAAGGGCAAAGTAATTTATTGATAAAAAATAAACGCAAAAGGGGTTGCCCACATTAGTCATGATCTGATCTTTGATTCAGTAAATGCATGGCTCTACTTTGCAAACTATCACCGTGATGGTTCCTAGGTACACCAATTAGTAATCGAATCTCACAATCTCTATCCTGGCTGATAAACACATGCTTGTAATTTCTACTCCATCCCATATTGCTGTATGTGTGAAAGATGGAGGAGGAGTGGTGAATATCACATGCTGATCCATCATTTCCCTGATGCTAGACCTTCCAGATCCCCCGACCTTAATCCGAGTGATTATTGGTCGTAGGGTTACCTGAAGTCACAAGTTTTCTGTGATCATTTGACATCTTTAGGAACGCTAAAAGGCAACATCCGACGGCGATTTATCACCTTATCTACAAGTATGCTATACAGTACTGTTTTAAACAGTGTTCCTCGACAACAGGTGTTGATGAATGACAGGTGCCACGTTGAAAATGCACAATAAAGAACATCATTTATTGTTAAGAAATGGCTATGCTAATTAATGCTTTTGTTATCATATAAAACGCCCTCTGTTAGCCATATTTTGCACTTTTTTGCTTCAGTAAAATCCCATTTCATTTCAAGCATGTGTGTCAATTTTTATCTCTCTACCTATTACTCCATGAATTATTGAATATGAAATTTTACCAAACTTTTGGGTCACCTGATATATTACATTAAGGAAAAGTAATTTTATGTGTGCCTTGTTCTTTAAAAAAATTAAACTTTTCCTTTTGCGTTAAAATGAAAAAGGAACTTTTTAAAAAAGGAATTATGATGAAATTTTATTAATTAAAAAGTGCTTGTTGAAAATACAGCATGAAAAAGTTTGCGTTGTTTTTCAATAATGTTCTTTTAAATAGGCTTTAATATTTCTAAACATTTAAAATGTGTTGCCCAGATTTGGGAATATTTAATTAGCTCAAAAGCGTTCTTTTATTTTTGAGGAAAAATATCACACTGTTCATGAAATATTTTGATTTTAGAGCTGGATATTTCACTTTTTATGGATATTATAAGAATATTATAAATATAACCTGTCCAAAAACTTAAGACATGTTTTGAATGTCAAATGATTATATATACAACTGTATCTATTCACAAAAATATTCTTCAAAAATTTTAAACTTAAAATAAGAAAAAATTTGAGTTTTTTTTAAAAATCAGACAATATATATTTTTAGAGAATTATCTATATCAAAAACTCAAAAAACAAATCTGATTAATAAATCTATTACAGCCCAACGAGCTTTAAAACATGTAAACGCATTTCAATCAATTTCTTAATGTAACCAACATCAACTACGATATTATAAAGTGAATGAAAAAAAAACCCTCAAAAATACAATGTTGAACTGAATTTAAAATAAATCTTTCTCTTTTTACTGCTTATTTTTTCTACCGCAGTTAAAAAATTCATACATCAAAAAAGGAATAAGATGAACACAAATTAATTAAAATTTAATAAAACATTGATGACCAGAAATAAAAAGGGTGTTAGAAAATATACAACTGAAGTGTATACTCACTGAAAGAACAACTTCAGAAAAAAACGTTTCCAAATATGCCTTTTAGATTGAATACATTGAATGAATGAGATAGTTTTCTCACTCTCCCTAAAATATTTTCGGTTGAATACTGATAATCAGTCCCCTTTTCAACAAACCATTCCATTTATACTTTTTTTTGACATTAACTATTCAGAATAATGATATTCTCCTCTCTGTGACATCTGATTCATTTTTGAATTTAGCTTGAATGACACCAATGCATTGTAGGCTCAATGCAATATGTTGCAAATAGACAATTTTTCTTACGTTTGCCGTATATATATATATATATATATATATATATATATGTATGCATGTATGTATGTATGTATGTATGTATGTATGTATGTATGTATGTATGTATATGTATGTATTTATGTATATAGTAATATTTATATTTCACTTGACCTTTTTTTAAAAAAAAATTTTGGAATTCCATTTATAAGATGGCTAAAACATTGAGAGATTTAGGGATAAAAATCAGAGGATTGTAGAAGTAGCATTTTTTTCCTTTTTAAAATATGAAAGTTACTGGTTTTTAACATAAATCTTTGTTAATTTCTGATCAGTGGGTACGCAATAATCATGAATAAATTTTCACTTTTTTGACTAGCTGCTGTGATACATACAACACTTTGCTATTTAGTTTTTAGTGGCGTTATTTGCATTATATATTTTTCTTTCTTACCTATTTTGCAGTGAAAGCTTAATGCATTTATAGGTAATTTATAAGAGTTAGGAGGCTTCTTTTGTATACATCATTTATCTTTAACTATATTTCAAAAAATACATATTTAAAGTCAGATACCAGGTTATCTGCCGAAAAAAAATTACTTTTTCTCATTTACACTTTTTTATAGTAATAATTTGCATATAAGCTACTATTAGAGTCATCTCATAATATATTTAGTATTATTTTACTCAAACTATTCTTGTCGCAAGTAATTGCTTGAAAATACTAAAAAAAATATCTGTATAATTTCGAAGCAGTAATATTAGAATTCTAGGACATTTTTAATAAGATTCTAGTTAAGAAAGGGGAATAATAGATATGTATAATGGTACTATGATATATAGAAGTAGAAAAATAGTGGTAAAAATATTAAGTTATTTAAATGTTTTTTTATAGTTCTTATATTTTTCCCCCAAGCCGGCTGGGTAGTGTAGTTGGTTTGTTGCTGGTCTTTTACACCTATGGTTGCGGGTTCGATACCGGCCCAATTCGATGGGTTTTCATAATGAAAAAAATTGACAGTGACCATGTCCCATGATTATATTGCATGCCTGGAGTGCTTGTTTGGCTTGGGGCTCTCAACAAATTTTAAATTCTAAGTACGATTTCGCATCGCCAGAGCTCAGGTGCCTCCCTCTGGAGAGAAAACTGGGTGTCAACGGTACCTGCGGCGATTGGTATCCGCCTATATCACGTGGCACTAAAAAGAGATACCAACTTCCGAAGAATGTACTAGGTCTATATACAATGGTAAAACACCTATCTGAAGCAATTAGAAATAAAAATATTTTTTCTCAATAATAAAGTCTATTACTCGAAAATAAATATGGAAATTGGGGTCATATATTTATTACGATATCAATGATATTTTACCCTATTTAGATGAAGACTTCTTAACTTATTTTAAGTATTTTTTATACATAATCGTAAATTGTACAATTAATTTACCTGTATTTGGAGTAAAACTCATAAAATAAGCTACAAATTGAGGAAAATGTTTTTAATTCATTTTACATATGTTTTTTCGAATGTAATTTTATTTTGTATTTAAAGTATATGAGTACATAATACATGTTCATTTGATATAAAGCCTAGCAGGAAGCTGTAACCTCACAAGACTTATCTTTGAGAGTACTTCAATTCTTTTAAGGGTAAATTAGATGAGTTTGTGTGGGCGTGTAATAGTAAAAGTATAAATAAATAAAATCCATTGAAAACAAGAGATGCAAGGAAAACACTATCTGACTATTCTACAAACTAAAAAAAGACATCAAAAGTATTAAATATTAATTAAGTTTCATATTAATATAAAGACTTATTTTTCAACTACAATTATTTTTTAAATTCTACCACATACTCATAAATAGTTATGAACAATTTTCATTATTAAGAAGTTAACGTTCCATAAATATCATTTGTACTGCTTATGGCCAGGAGGGCAGTATTAATGATATCTATGGTTTTTAACATTTTGATGAAGTGTATATGTATACTTGCATTAAATATTTACGTTTACAACTAAATTAAAATAATTTTATATAAAAAATTTTATATTCGAAATTTAAGTATGATATTCATAAGCTTTTTCAGTTGCAAGAAAATTAAATATAGGACACTAAGCACTTTATGAACGAATTTACTTTTTAAAAAATATATCGTTTCTTGTACACATTTCCAAGATACAATAACTTGCGATCGGAAGTAGTTGTTTACATTACTAAAGTTCATGGTTAAAATTTAAAGCCACTGAATTTGAACAGTAACTAAGTTACTGGAAATAGAACTTTGTTGATGAGAGTATGTTGACGCGCGGTAGATTTTTTCACCTTGCACCTAACATATTTGATGAAAACAGGATTTGAATCATGATTTAGCTCAAAATCCATGTACTATTCATCTTGCAAGGTAATTCGAAGCTTATTATCGGATCCTAAATAACGAAAATCTTACTCAATGCACTTCTAAATCTTCCAAATTCTCAATGAATTTCTTAAAAGTTCTTGAGTTCTGAATGAAATGAGTTTTAACTGTTAATTTTAATAAGAAACGAGCATGCACGTAATTGACATCGTCATGCTGAAGTGAAATTATTTGAAAATTATGAGGTACATACGATTTATTATTAAGATTTAGAATTGTCTTTCTTTCACATGTTGTTTTGTAAGTTTTATATGTTTTATCATGCTCCTAAAACACTTCAAATTAAATATAGAGTTATTTTTAGTTATACAGAAAATTTGATATAGTTTCTAAGTAGCAGAGACTAATTATACAGAAAAATTTGAGTGGAAGATAATTTTGAAAGCAATAATTAATAGCATAGTAAAATAAGAAACTAATATGATAATTTTAAAGCTTCTGTAATAATAGACTTAACGTAACCTAGTGGTTATGATCATGAATTCAGGAGCTCAAGCCCCCAAGAGTCGCTAAAGATCCGCGTCGAATAGGAGCTGATATAAGTAAAGTCTATTGAGATTCAAAGTAATCCCGTTGGGGGAGGAGTAGGAATTTGGAGAAGGGAGTATCAGAGAGAGAGCTTAAGCGTCATCCTCGTCACTTGACCTAGGCTTAGAATTATGAAATCCGTCACCAACAAACATGTTCTTGTTGTTTTTTTATCCTGGATGATGTAGCTAAGCTACACCATCTGGGATAAGAAACAACATAAAACCAAAAATTATATCCATAACCATAAATCCAAAAATCACCCAAAAACCCAAAAATAAAATAGGATTTCCTAATAGTAAAACTCAAACAATTAAGAATAGGACGGAGGAAGGTCAATTTCTTAAGACAACATACCTTACGCTACTTAATAGTGCTAAATTAATAAATAACCACCCATACCCCTGTTAGTTTCAAAGATGCAATTTTATTTCGCTAGTATTATACAAGGGGTGATCAAATGAAAAGATACGAAACGACACGGTGGGTACAAATATAGACTTTATTCAAATATACACCATAGGCCTGAGCACAACGATCCCACTGATGAACAAGCGCAGGATTCCTTGTTCCAGAATTCCTGTGGCTGTGACGGACCAGTCTTCACAGTGTCCTTGAGTACTCGTCCGAGTTGAAGCGCTTTCCTTTAGTGTTTCTTCAGTGACCAAACACATGAATCGCAGGTGACTGTCGGATTGTAGACGGATGGTCCAACGTCTCCATTGAACTTGTCAGTTCCATTTGTGTGACTCTGGAGACGTGTGGACGCGCGTTATCATGGAGCAGAACCACACCCTCCGTGAGCAGACCCGGTCTTTTGTTCTTGATGGACCTGCGTAGGCGTCGGAGTGTCTCACAGTACACATCGGAGTTAATGCTTTTTCTGTGCTCGAGGAATTCCACAAGTAGCGGACCTTGAACGTCGAAAAAGACAGTGAGCAACACCTTGCCTGCTGACTTCACGGCTCTGAACTTTTTAGGGGGAGGTGACGACGCTTGCTTCCACTGCATGCTGTCCCGCTTTGTCTCTGGCTCGTAGTGATGGTGATCGTAGTGATCTGGCTCGTAGTGATCACCTGTGACGATCCGCTTCATGAAAGCGGGGTCTTCCTGATACCGAAACAGATGTTGCAGTGCTAGTCCCATACGCAGTTTCTTTTGCTGGTCGGTGAGCTGCTTCGGAACCCAAGCGGCACTCACCATCCGAAATCGCAACCTGTCGTGAACAATTGTCCACACGGTTCCATAGCTGACATCCAACTTCAGTGCCAAAATTTGCAATGTGACAAGCCGATCACAGCTCACTAGGTCGTCCACCTTGTCGATGAGATCGCTCGTGATGACAGTGTTTGCCTGGCCTGGTCTCTGGTCATCACCCACACTCTCACGGCTTGCACGAAAACGAGCACTCCATTTTCTGACAGACTTGTCAGAGACACATTTCTCCCCGTAAACGGTCACCATCCGCCGATGAATAGCTGCCGGTTTCTCCCCTTCCCCTGTCAGAAATTGGATAACATTTCGCTGCTCCTCAATCGTCGAATTTTGCAACGCGAACGCCATCCTGTCCTCATACGGACTGCCACATCATTTGGACGCTACTTTTTATAAGAGCCTTTGCTTTCTCCTGCGCATGCGGGCGCCCGCGCATGATCCGATCCCAGTCAAAGCCTCCAATGGCATCCCGAGATGTCTCGCTACATTCTCCCATGGCGGAATATGCAAATATTTAACTGATTCATTTTTATGTCGTTTCGTACCTTTTCATTTGATCACCCTTGTAATACTTGAAATCTTTGTTTTCTTATTATTTTATGTAAAGCAAAAGATAACCATCAACTAAAAGCCTTGTGGCGAATCTATACGCGTCCTTTCATTAACCAATGGGCAATTCTTTGTGACAGCATTTTCAACCAACCTTCTCCGAAGGGCAGAAAGCGTGATATACAAATTAAGTTTCTTTATATAAATGCTTTATTAGCGAGTTTGGAGTTAGTGAGTTGTGAATAGATTGGAAGTGAAGTAAATCGACAGTGAAATCTATACGTAAACAGTGCAAAAAGCCCAAAGTTGAGATATTAAGAAAGTTATTCGATTTACTGGCGAGAGGTGTTAAAGTCAACGTGAAACAAACAGAAGACTGCAAGAGTTCAGGTACTGTGATCTTAAATCAAGTTGATATTTAGAAAGTTAAACTAATAGTGCAGTTATTAAATACGTAAGTTCTGTGTATAAAGTTATATTAAAAGTAGAGCTGCATGGTTGTACATATGCTCCCCAACGCAATCTCGTCTCACTCCCGTTTTATTACTGAATAAAGTTATCTTGTTTAAGTGTTGTTTGTGTCCGAGTTGAATAGAGCGATAAATAAAATAATTGAAGTTGATCATGTCGTCTGATCATTTAGTTCTGCAGTAAGGTAAATTCATGCAATACTTTAAAAGCATTTCAAGATTTTGAATAAATTGTAAAATTACATTTCGCAAAATATTTATTTTTATAAATACATATTTCTTCAAATGTGCTAAATTTTAAGCTTTTAAAAATTTCTGATTAGCTTGTTTTTTCCCTCCATCTTGGGATTTTTAGCTGTTTTTGATGAAACTTAAGAATATTCAGAAACAATAGTTATATGTCGAAAATATTCTTTTCAAATTTTCTGTGAATTCACTTATCAGTACGTTAGTCATGTCCTTAAAATTGAATTTAAACCAATTGCAGAAACGAAATACGATATTACGAAAATGAATGAAACATTGCTTTTTTTTACAAAATCACTGCAGAGTTAACAAAACGGTTGCTTTCAAAATAAAGTTTTTGAACGTGCTTCACATTCAGGAAAAGAGAAATGATTCGTTAGAAAGTCAATTTTCTATCAAAGATAGAAGAACGATTGTTCCTTTGAGGCATATACAAGAATGCCAAAACAGCCTTTCGCTGTTTATTCTGCTTTAAAAATAATACTTGGGCTTTTGTACAAAGCTGTAGGATAAACCACAGAGAAATTTATTAAATAATACGAATTCAAATGCTTAACCAAGTGTCACTAAATATTTCACGTTAGATGATTATTTTAACTATAAAATTAGTAGATACATGGCTCTTTGTAATTTAATGCAAATGATTGTTTCAAAGTCAACAAAATTCGTACTTCAAATTTAGACTATATAAGCAAAAATAAATATATAATGTAAAATGTATTTATAAAATAAGAAATTGGGCCATGGACTGTATTACTAAAGCAAGCAATGATAATATAAACTTATGCGTTTTGCTTAAGGTATCCGACTACTTGTGCGACAAATTTTTTTAAAAAATGAAAATATAGGGATTTTTTCTAATTTTTAGATTTGTTTAGTACAATTTAAGAATAGTATGCTAAAATTAAGAACAGAAAAATAAATTATTATTACTGAAATGGGAAAAATTGGTAAAGATTTACAAAAATTAACATAAACGCGGCCCATTCTGTCCCAAAGGTTTATGAAGAAATTTTCAGTTTTTCAATTGGATGTGTTGCTATGTTATTTAGTTTTGAAATGACCTTCAGGATAAGAGATATTTTAATTTTTACAAAAACTAGATCACTTTATCTTAGCTAGTATATGAAATTACTTAAAAGAAAACAGTGATTATATTAACATAAGGGACAGTAAATTTTGTAATAAAACAGTGATTGATTAATCTAAAAAAATTAAAGCAATTGTACTATTATACAGAGCCTAAGCAAAAAATTTCAGTTAATTATTTTCAAAACTTTTTTAGCAATCTCTGACCCCATTTAAGCATTTTCAAAACAAAAAAAAAATCAGTTAAACGCGTTTTAAAGCATCTTGTAAGTAATGGCATCTGCTTTTGTTCTAATGAACGGAAAATAATAAACTTGGTATTTTTATATAGTTAATAAGTAGTCTATAAAATATAATCATACAAAATTTGGCAAATTTTGGCAAAATTCACAACTTTAGGGGAGTCAGATACTTTAAAAGAGAAAGATCTTGCAATGAAGTACTCTAATTAAGATAATTTTTACAGGCAATAATATATATACTTGGTGACTTTGATAAATGCAGGAAATACTTTTATACATTATCCGTTTGTGGATAAGAAATTTCAAATACATATTGTGTTAAAAATGTATCAGACTTTTGGTTGACATAAAAACTCACTCAATTCTACACTCAGGCTGTTAAATAAATAGTCTTTATACCTAAATCACCTTTCAAGAAATACAAATACCAATACCAGTGGTTCCCCCATCATTGGAAATATTTCTGGTAGCAAATGTTTTGAATGTTGTTTAAGTGGGCCGTCGTGTTCTGTATGATCTCTTTTGAGGATTCCAATGGACTAAATTCATGTGATGTCATAATTACATGATACTTTTAAACCACATGTTTTAGCCAATTAAGTTCAAAAACACATGTGACGTCATAGTCACGAAAAATGCAATTACGTATCTATTTTCAGCAAATCAGTTCATGCACTTCGTTGTTGCCAAATTACACTTTTTACAGAAACTTTCTTTAAAAAAAATAATATTTGTCACTTTATTTAAAAGTACATGTATAGAACAAGACTTTTTTTTCTTTAACTTTAAAATCTTTTTGCAGAAATTTCTTTTTATAACTCTTGAGCATCTTTACCCAACTATGCTATTTGAAATTTTGCCTAAGTTTTACAAATAAATAAAAAGTACGATCTAGTTTATTGTCCGTTTTGAATTCAATGTAGAACACGAGTTTATATTATCATGTGACCGTCATGAATTTAGTCCATTCAGCCCTTTAAGATGCCCTTTAGGCTTTGTAAATACCCAAGAATCGCATGGAGAAATGTCAGGAGAGTGAGGAACACTAGCCACCAAAGGAATGTTGTCATGAACCTAGAAACTATGTATCAAATGTTAAGAATGGATGTATATCCATTAGTATCTTCAAGAGCACAACATTGAGAACAATATCTATGTTCATGAATCATCTATCAAAATTCAACTGTGAGTATACCTATCTGGTGCTTAACTCTAACATAATTATAAGTTACAGACTGTTTACGACTATTCTGCAACACCAAAATTAAAACTTCTTTTGTTACATTGACTTTTCGAATTGTTGGAAGCCTTTTGGTGCTCAGCGTAATGCCCGTTTATTCAAGATTAACTTTGAGGCTATTGTACCACACCTTTACACATGAAAGTATCATTCTTGAAGACCTATCATATCTAGAAAATAAACAGAAAATTTAATACAATATCAGTATTAGCAATTTGCTTTTGTTCTTTTCATTAAAAAAGTTCAGATAAGCACTAGCTATGCTTTTTCACACAGAAGTAAGATACGAGGTAAAATTGACTCCATATGCGGTGGTTAGGAGGGGGGGGGATTATACATTTGTGCGTTTAAAATAAAATTATTGTTGTGTATTTGAGAAAAAAAGCGTTGTAAGTTGTGTTATTTACAGCTCTATAAATATTTTTCAAAACAAAATATGATGATTCAGAAAAGTTTTAAATGCATTGAACTTATGACCAAGATGAAATTTCTTCAAATAACAACTCCATTAAAAATACTTCTCATGGAATGTGAACTATCTTATTAGAAAATTTATGCTCATATCCCTCTTTAAAATATATATCATTAATTCTAAAAATAATTAATGAATTAACTAATCTATGGACCACATTCTGCTTTAAACAATTTTTTGAATTATTTAAACATTATTATATTTATTTCAATGTTTATAATGCAGTGATTTTTATTAAAATAAAAACAATTTATTTTCTTTAATTATACTGTTGAATTTTTTCCATTTTTTAAAAAAAATATTTGTATATTTGTAATGTATCGATATGTAAATTAAAAGAAGATATGCTTTGTATGGCCTTTAAGACAGTTTTCTTTTTACACATTAATCGATTAACATGTTTATTTAGGAAGACTATTTACATTGAAATCTCGAATATTAAATAAGCATTTTATGTTTTTTAGTAGCCCTTACAACAAGGGCCCTCTCTTAATAATTCAGATGTTTTCTGTTCATATTAAATGCTTAAGATAGGTTCAGTATTACTCTGAAAATAAGCCCTATTGATTGTTTGAGGAAGAAACCATGGAAGAAATAGAAAGAATGTTCGGGAAAAAGCGACGAGGTGTATTTTCAGTTTTTTTTTTTTTTACTTGTATGTTTTAAAAAAGAGTTACGTGACGGGTAAGAAAACATGGCTGCAATTTATTTTTGAAAGAACTCGGGAAATAAGGTTTAGGTTTTCTTTCTTTATAAATTTGGAGCAAAGGTTAGAAATCTTACAGAAGGCATCCTATAACATCTCACAAATATTTAAAAATCCACTGTTTCTAACACGGTATTATACAAAGTGGCTATTGATTACATTTTTAATAATAATCGTACCCTGTTGAGGATAGTTATGAGTTTGAAGTTAGTTTTGAGGTTCACTTGGTATACTTAGAATGGCTTTTAAAATCATTTTTTAAGAAAAAACTTAAACAGAAAACTGTATTTTTATAATTGTAACTTTTAAAATTTTCTCTACCTTATACAGGACAATTAAGATCAGGGGCGTAGGTAGCTGCCATCGTATTAACCGTAATAATGATACGAGACTTCTAAGCTACTGGAGTCTTAACACGTGTAACTACAGTTGCACTAACAAGGCTGTTAAATATAAAAAAAGGGGCACCAAAGGAATTTTGATTCATGGAAAACTAGCTACGCCAGTGATTAAGATATTCAATAATCGTAGCATGATGGTTAAGATGGAACCTTGTTATGGACTCATTGCATCATCCTTTTTCACCTCGCTCCTCTTGTACAGAGAAATGGAGCAACCCCCCTTTTATGTGTACTTTGTTTGTTTCTTCCCTGTGTGTGTTGTTGTTCGTTCGAGAATGAATAAAAAAGTTGCTATGCGTTGGTAAAAATTCGTTGAATCTTTTTTCGTATTTAAAAACATTTCATAAGCTATCGACACCTGTGCAAAACTTGTACAAACCTCAATATGTAAATTTAATAACAATCAATATTTTCTCCTACTGTGAAATGCATTTGGAATATACATACTAATATAAAAAATACCAACCAGTAAGAACGAAACTGTTCGTAAACGTATGACCAGCCCAAAATGGAAATTACCGTTATAGGATAAATGTTGAGCGGAAACTAAGGCATATTTTTAAAAGCATGAAGTCACAACAGGAATATAAAAATAGTTTGTTGGAATCTTCCCTCTACAAAGAACAACACCAACGAACCTGGCAAACATTCTTCGTCAAGAGCTTTATTCCTTAATAGAAATCCTTCATCATAGTCTTTATTTTATTTCTTTGCTAAACAAACCGCTGAAGGTCAGAAGCTAAAAATCCATTGGACTACTTTGTTATTACTTTTCTACTGCCACTCTTCTCTTTTGTTTGCGATCTGGTGTAATATTCTTAGTAAATAAGCTGATGATACACGTGTGATTGGAGAATAATTCTAAGAATAAATCATTTCGTATATAACACATGCAATAAATTCACAGCATTCCTTCTGGATACAAGAATTGTTGATTGATCTGATATTAAATACAGTAATAGATCATAAAGTGCGCAACCAAAATCGATTACTTCTTTTATAGATTCTACGCATCCAAATAATTTTAATTTAATCGTAATCCAGATAAGTACTGCCTCCCTATAACTGTAAAAGGCAAATAAATCGAAAATTCAGTGATGCGAAGATAAGTGAAGCGATGCAAAATTTGGTTTTTCTGATGGAGAAACATTTCGTCGGAACATCATACTTATATTATCGTTTCTTTTTTTATTTGTAGCGGAATATTCCCAATAGGTCGTATTTTTTCATGAGACATGAAAAGCAATACTTTGGAAGCTTAAATGATTTATATACGCTAAAGATGATACTTTAATGATTATGTACCATGTAATACATAATGATACAATGATTATACTCAAACGACAATCTCACAGAATCTAAATATCAAATGTCCGGTCACATGGGAATTAATCATTTTATTTTCTTGCATACGTTTCTGAGTACAGTTTTCTGATTAAAATAAATCATTATATATATTTTATGAATCATTAGTTTAAAAAACGCAAAAATATTAATTTAAAAACAAAAATTATCTGAGGTAAGTAAATTATTAAATGACGATGATTTTTGCTAACGTAGAAGCAATGGTGTTCTTTTTTTATGGAAAGTACTAATTATGCACTTTTTATTATTTTGCATATTTTTATGTAAACAAATTTAAGTTAAGATAACTTATGTTATGCAATACTGTTTTTTAACTATGCAATTTAGATCAATCTCACTAGAAATTTATCATGTGATTGTATGTACAAGTACAGAGAAATATAACAGGGAGTTAATTATAAGCACAAAACTAAAGCAATCTATTTTCTGACTCTTGTTTAGATGAATCATAATTGTTATGTTAAATGTAGATCACTTTTAGGCATAGAGGTTTCAGTATTTACCAAAACCCAATGCTTCAAATTGAGTACATATTTGTACTATTGGTTGCGACCTGCTAACATAAAGCCTTTAATAAACTACTAATTTTATATGCTTACAATAAAAACTATGTAAATATACGGGGTGTTTCAAAAAATATAATCAACCAATTTAAAAATACTTTTAATTGATCATCATCTTTTAATCCGATTTGATTGATTAATGTATTGGTAGAAAGAAAGAAATCTTGACTCGCTACTTTAGTGTTTGTCAAGATGGCGATTGCGCAACAAAATTCGTGATGCAATGCGAAATGGGAGTGCTTTATTATTATTTTTCAGTGTGATACTCATTGATAATACCATATTGCTGCATTTCCTACAGTTCAGCGATAGTATAAACAATTCCAAGACAATGGCTTTCTGTGTAAAATGAAAATCACCATGGCCGTCTCCCCATGCATATCAGACGAAAATGTTTCAGTTTCGGGCTTTATCCACTCTATCCATCCGCTGTGCCTGCAAGGTGTTAAACATGTGTAAAACATCCATCTGGTAAGACATTTGTTGTTGTTGTTGTTGTCGTGTATGACAAAGTGCAAAGGTGTATATAACAAAATAAAGATATAGAAATGAGTCAAATATTGCCAAAGGCGTGAATCACTGCCGTGGCAACATCCATGCACGATCCGAGTATAGGATGTCCATGCTGTAGTCGTTGTCTATTTTAAAAAGGGCACCAACAATGGAAGGACAGCTAAAAAGGTGTTTGGGATCCAGTTGCTTGCCTGGGCAGTGCCTGCATTCCTCATATGATCTGGATCCATCAGGCAGAATTTTCATGCCCTTAAAATGAATGACAAATGCATACGCCTTACTAAAAGGCAATATTCGCATTTTTTGAAAATTTTGTAGTAGAAGCACAAGTGCAATGATTAAAAACTAAATTCACAAAGTTATCTAGTATAATAACGATTGCATCTCTCTTGATTTCCTAATTGAATTGCGGTTGTATTAATTATTTATTTGAGCCTACATTATTTATTTGACACTAGTACACTGTGTAATATTTTATGTACATATATAATTAGATGCTTCCTGTTTTCTTAAAGGAATACCAAAGTGTTAAAAATTCTGTATTAATAGCAGAGGCAGTATTATGAATATTGAGAAACCTTTAAATCATTCAGTCGCATGTTAGGAGTCAGGGAGGGATCTTCAAAACCCTTGGGGGTCATGATGTCAGACCGACATATAAAATGGGGCCACGGCAATCTAAAGTTTAAAAACCACTGATATGGGTGATAAAACAATGTGTGGTGTTTTGTGAATTCACCCATGAGAAGGTGTCATAAGATAACAACATTTTAATATGCTTAGTATTTAGTGAACAATCCATTTTTCATCTAAGTGGCAAGATCAACCAACACAAGATTTAAAAAAAGGAATGGAGCAACCACAGGAAGTAGTACAGAATTACAGAACTTCTCCCCTGAAGTTCAAGTTTTTTGTGCAAATTTTCAGAAAAAAGCGTATTGTTCTTTTTTTTCGTAACTCTTTGAGCACTTTTGATTTCAGTTGTGGAAAAACTTTAAAATTAGCCCTGTAATATAAAAGTAATCTTAAGGATCTAGATTGAATATTTTTTTATAATATACGCCGTTGAAATTGAAAACTATTTTTTGAAAGACCGCGTTACATGTTTAAAAGTTTCCGTAAAATCCGACATACAATGCGCACTTTTAACACACACACACAAAAAGATCGGAATTTAAGACTGCGCGTTATACCACGGGTATAAAAATATTGCTTCAAAAATTAAAAAAAAAGAGTTGAACATAGAAAAAAAGAGCTAGACTTCTACATAGATCGAAACACTGTTTATTTAATAGAAACAACATGCCTAATGAATTTAAAGGGTTGTAACTGTAGAAATACATATACTATTTTTTAACAATTTTGGAATAACACTCTAATAAATGACTTCAAAACATAATAGAATTGCTCATGTACATTTGAGGTCCCTTTGTAAAAGAGGAGGTGTGCGTTATACAGTGAACATACGTAGAAATTTAAAAGGCCAGCTTGAAATTATAAGTGCATGTTATACACGGGTGTGCCTTATATACGCCGGATTTTACGGAAAATCATTCTGATCGAATATTTGCTTTTACAAACTTTCCGGTAATGTTCTGGGGGATTTTCCTAAGTTATTTAGTTTCTTTCAGCAAATACGCATCATGTACATCATGAATGAATACGCAAAGCAATTTAAAATTTATATTGATAACTTTTACTTAAATTGCTTCAAACAAGTACTTCCTACAGCAAATGTTTGCTGACATGGGAATCCTCAAACTCATCTTATTGCTAACACTAAAACTTTTTTACATGCTCGTTTTCGTTTCAACGAAAGGTATGATAATGTACACTGGAAGCTGCCATTTTTTCTTTTAAAATATATTTAAGAATTGTTTACTTTCAGATAAACTTCATTTAGCATGTAAGGTTTATTTTAAAACAAAGCCGAATTATTTCAATTTACTTAAAAGTTTTAAAGTTCCATATGCAACACATATATGAAGGGATCTCTCGGATTTCTTTCGATGTGTGTGTGACTTTTGTTTGAGTGTTCTTCAAAGATTTGTTTTCGCAAAGTAAATTATCTTCCGCAATAAGAGCTTGTGAGTTAATTCGTTCAAAATGTAGGATATTTTATTTTCCATGTGGGTAAGTAGGTTTTCGAAAGTTTTGAGATAGGAACTATTTTTTGCGAAAAACAATCCCTTAAAAACTAATTTAATATTCTGAACTCTCACCACATAAAAAAAGCGTTTGGTTTCTTAATAAATATTCCTTTTCATTATATAATAAATTTATCACTAATTAATACTTTATTACGATAAATATAATTAAAAATAATGTTTCTATATACAGATATAGATAAATTAGAATTCCAGTACGGTACTTAAAGAATATTAAAATTAAAATAATCTCTTTTATCATAAATATTACTATGTAATGATATTTATGTAGATAGATCGATATAGATATTGATATACACAAATATATATATATATATATATATATATATATATATATGTATATTTCAATTTTTCATATCTCCTTTTAAATTCTTTGTCTGGTTTCCTTGCAATTGCAATTCTTTTAAGTATTAATCATGTTAATTCATCTCTCTCTATTGTAGAGAAATTTTGATATATATATGGCTCTTTTTTCTATTCTGTCAAAAATTTCTGTTGTATGAGGAAGGTGGATCCATAAAGTATTGCTTAACCCTAAATGTTCGCTGGCCTAATTCATAGATAGCTTTAGAAATCATCATATGTCTCCATTTTAGTCCAAAGACTCTCTTTTGTTATTATCAATTTTAATAGCTCTACAACTTTGTTTCTTGTTTCGTCTGTTTTTATCCAATTTTAGTACTATATTCTTTTTGCACCATTTATTTTATTGATTTGTTTCTTAGACTCCAATTTCTTTCTTTTTTAGCTTTGTGCGAAGTACAATTTTGCCTCTTATTATTTTATTATAGTTTATTATACTATATATATAAGATATTAGTAATAATTTAGACGTTTAGAATACGACAGGTAGAAGTGGGTGTTTAAACCATAAAAACATTCAAAATAAATGCATTAAATTCCAGGATTATTTTGGACTGTTTATTCAGGCTTTTCTATCAGGCGTTAGGTCTTATTCTTTATCATTATATTGTTATTGTAATGTCGTAACTAAGTTCCTGTATTGTCTTTTATATTCAGATATGAAGGGGATTTTTGCAATGGGGTTACTGATTGGTATTTACCATTGTATCTTTTTCCGGGAGCTGGTAGCACTTTTTAATGCTGTACAACATTGGTGGAATATCAATCACAGTAAAGTAATTTTGATGCTCAGTTTCCTCCCCAAAAACGACATCTGAGTTCAAACAATGCGAAATGGAATTAATTTTTTCCGAGAGCATCCAAGCCAAACAGGCACTCTAGATAACTTAAACATGCCTTATAATCATACGGTATGGACGCTGTTGATTTTCTGCATCGTCAAAATCCACCGACTTGGGCCTGGGTCGACACCTCAACCTTAGGCGTATAAGGCTAACGACAAACCAACTACGCACTGCAGCCCTTAAAATAAGACGGAGAAGAAATTTATATTTGTAAATAACGGAGAAATAAACTATTCAAAATTTATAAAAAATAATGATGTATTTTAGTTCATTTAATTTTAAATTTAAGTATACAAAAATCTAAGAAAGAAATTAAATTTGAGAGAGAGAATCTTGGTGCCCTTTGCAAATATTTTATTTTAACAACAATTATTAATAATAATCATAAATAAAATTCTTTACCTTAATCAAAAGATTAAAAATAACTAGTAATGAATTTCCAAGAATTAAATGAAGCGCATTTCAAAAATAATTATGCCAAAACATAAAAAGCAGCACAGTTGCTACTTTCAATTTAAATAACCAAATACTTAATTGCGAATCACATTATGGTTCAATATAGAATATGCACACCACAAACAAAATGTGCATTTCTTCCAAATGAAGTGTCATCACACATAACATAAAATTTCTTGATATCACTTAAATCCCAGAATGGTAAGAAACCATCATCGATGGTAACATCTTCTGTCTACTAAGTGGGTAGAATATCCAATAATTGGTTGGCGTTAGCATCGTTCCCACGAAACATTTTTTCTCAGCCTAGACACTCAACTTTTGCACAACGACGCAAGAGCACAAAAAATAGATAACTCCTCCTCCTATTCCCTGTTATGGGGATACCCATTCGGTACTTTTCCCAGGTTATGCAATAAAGGCAATATTTATTGTCAGGTTCTCTAAGAAACCACTTTATAGATTAAAGTCTAATTTAATATTATGTATCTAAACTAAATTTTTAATCTTTGTATATTTATTAGAACCTTCTTCAATTAAAACGAAAGTTTAGATCTTGATTCTATTTAAAGACCAAGTTGAAAAAAAAATATTTGTTTAAAATTATTTTATTTCTAAGAACGACAATCTAAAACATGCCTTCATCACATCAAAATAATTTTGAATATTCTTCTTTATTTTTTGAACTAGCAGGAACATTTATAATTATAAATTAATTTCTCATAAATACTGAAAATATCAGAATTTTACAACAATCCATCTAATCGAATTGAAAGTGTATGCTACTATAAAAATATCACAAAAGTAATAGTAAGTACGATTTTATCCCTATATGGCTATGAATAATACGAGGTAAGATTCAAAAGTTCCCCGACTGAGCCTATAACTGAAAAAAAAATTGAAGTAGAATGACAACGATAACATTTCTGTCTTATTCATTTACTGCGTTCTCACCCTTTTCTAAAAGTGATCTGTCCTAAATTAAGTGATCATTGGTTCTCCAAGGCGTTGTATTTTAAAGGTGAATGCATTTAGTACACGGCGATTGAAAGCAATGACATTTGTAGAGCAGAGAATGAATATTAAACAAAATTTTGTGTACGGTTTGGAAAGAGTGCCATAAAGACTTGTGAAAGTTTGAAGCACGTGTACGGCTGTGACAAAATATCGCAAATGCAAGCTTTTGAGGGGCATCGACGTTTCAGAGAAGGCAGGGAATGTATCGAAGACGATGAACGTTCTGGATGTCGGCAGATTTTCCGTGCCACTTAAAACATCAAAAGGGTTTTTCTGGTGGTACGTAAGGACATGCTTCAAACAACGATAGGATGAAAATGAAAACAAAGCCACATCCACCTTACTTCCATGATCTCGCCCCCTGTGACTTCAGCCTATTTCCGGAACTGGCACGTCGCTTGTAGGGTCTTCGATTTCAATTTGCAGATGACGTTAAAAATACATCACAGGCTGAATTAACGGATATGGCTAAAAATGGATTCAAGAAATATCTCGGTGACCTTTACAAGAGATGGAAAAAGTGTGTTGTTGCTCAAGGGCCTTATTTCAAAGGGGGATATGTTTCAGTAGTTTAATTGTTTATATTTTTTAAGTTATAGACTCAGTTCGGGAACTTTTGACTCCTATCTCGTAGAAAAACTTTTGTATTATTTTTTAAGCTGCATGATTATTTGGAAGTCACTTTTAAATTACAATGCTATTTACTATTCTATTGAACAGCTTTTTTATGAGGAACACATATTGTACACTTCAAAACTGTGCATGTTTTGCCTTTTCCAGTTAGATTCTTTTCAAAGGATTTTATTCAAATTGCATGCTTAATGATCACATTTCAAATAAAAAAGACAGCAGTATATATTATTTGCAGTATAATTTTAGTATTTATGCAATACAAAAAGAAAAAGGAAGGAAAAATGGGAAAAAAGGGCTCTTATTTTAAATAAAAAATTTTACAGTTTATGTGGCATGCATTTTAGTGTAAAGAACTACTGCCTATGCCTTAAAACCATGAAATCTAAAAACTACAGAAAAAAATGTTCATTATAGGAATTCTTTTTACAGTGCCAACTTTTTTACTTTTAATAAGGTATGTTAAAAGTATTGTTTACTCGCCCTCCGTACATATTATGTGTACAAAATTTACAAAATATTCTACATAAATATTGTTTACAAAAATAAACAAAATACATTTTTTTCAATTACATGGAATAATATAGTTTTTTATATATTAATTTAGCTTTTATGTCCTTTTTTCACTTTGAATGCATTTTTCAGTTATTTAAAAACATTAAATATAAAAATTAAAGTGTTTTATTGTAACAAGTTCGTTACAATACTAAACATAACATTTACTAATAAGTTACATCATTAAAAAAAACGCTACTTTTATCAGACAGTTATATATTCCTTTTGTAACATTAATTTCAATTTAATCTTTTTGAGACGGGCATTGTAACATCTGAATTATGATAAAGACTAAATACTGTCTGGTAGACGGCTCATTTCATTGTTCAATTCGGTTTCAATATCAAACGAGAAAGATATTTATCATTTCGGATTCAATATTATCGAGAATTTCAATTTCCTGAAATGTCTCCAAGGACTTGTTGGTTCCTGAGAATTTAGTCATCTATCTTTCAGTTAAAGGAATGAATGATAAATCTTTTGATAAGTAATTCAGAATGTTATTGATCACAAGATGATGCAGTTTTTTCTTTAAGACGGCTCATAATTGATGTACCTTTTTGTAGTCAATGAAATGATACTTTTTATTTATTTCCATATATTTCACTTATTTATAATTCACATTGTTACTTGATTTATAAAATATAGTTTTAACGAATTTTTTGAATGTGAATTGATCTAAATTAATCTTTTGAATTTCAATTTTTGTTTATAGGTGATTGGAAAAAGGGATTCTATAAACCTGAAATAATACTAATGGCATGGTGGATATGACTCTCGGCTTACAACCGAGTGAGCTTGGGTTCGAATCCCGAATAAGGCATGGATGTATCTTCGGGAAAAGAAGTAAGACTTTTACCTGAAATGGATTCCTGTCTCGAATGGAAAGCAGCGCATCCTTTCTGTTTGCCTGAAATCCCCGTTTGTAAATAAAATATCTATATTATTCTGTGTTTGTATTGAATGTTCCTATTCTTCCATCTCCCATCTCATATGTATCCCAGGATTAAACACACGACAATAACAACAACAATACTAATTACAAATTTTTGGCGTATTTTAATTTCTGATACCTTAGTTGAATTCTTGCGTGCCTGATTCGATTTTTTATTATTGCTTACTGCTCGTTGGCAATAACAAAAAATCGTCTAGGTCTATTGGCAGCAAACCTCGTAATTTTGAACATTGGTCATGTGATGAGGACGATAAGTGGTCAACTCATTATCTAAATTGCCACACCAACCTGAAGACTTTGACTCTGGATAAATTTGACCTGCATCAGACCTTGAACAAACGTATCTTTAGTGGAACCAGGACTCGACATTGCCAGAGACCATGACTTTTCGGTTTCTGCGTCCACCCTGTGTACCTGAAGTTAGAAGAAGTATGATTTCAGTCTTGAATACTTAGAAGTATGATTTGAATTTCAATTACTTAGAAGTACGATTTCAGTCTTGAATACTTAGAAGTATGATTTGAATTTCAGTTACTTAGAAGTACGATTTTAGTCATGAATACTTAGAAGTATGATTTGAATTTCAGTTACTTAGAAGTACGATTTCAGTCTTGAATACTTAGAAGTATGATTTGAATTTCAGTTACTTAGAAGTATGATTTGAATTTCAGTTACTTAGAAGTATGATTTCAGTCTTGAATACTTAGAAGTATGATTTGAATCTTGAATGCTTAGAAGAATGATTTGAGACTTGAATGCTTAGAAATATGATTTGAAACGAAGTTAATTAGAAGTATGATTTAGATCTTAGTTACTTAAAAGAATGATATCCGCTTCACACACATACACACATACTTCCTCAGAAGTATGATTTGAGTTCTAGTAATTTGAGTTTTAGTTACTTAAAAGTATGTTTTCAGTCTTAGTAAATATAGACTTAAGGTTTTCGATTTATAATTTTAGTTTACATGTGTTTGAAAAAAATGATTTCATAAACATAGAATAATAACTACTAATTTCTGCAGTATTTTTAATCTATGAAACATCATTCAATTCCTGTGTACCTTTAGATAAAAATAGTATCATATGTGTCTTACTTACTATTATTGCAGTAATAAGATTGGAAGCGAAGAGTAATTCGTACAAGTGTCTGGGAACGATGGATCCCCAGCCATTGTAAAAGTCAACAACTTTTTATTGAATCTAAACCCTATACCTTAATGCAATGGAAGCGAAATAAC